>PYAF01000356.1:1185000-1209763 GCA_007407185.1 Glycine tomentella
TTCTTATGATTAAAATTATTTTGCAAGATAATATGTGAAATTTATTTTAAGTTCTTAAATAATTATATAGGACATGTAAAATCCTTAAATACTCTTATAATATATAGGACATACTTTCTTTGTTTGTAATATAAAAAAAATAAAATGAATCATAAATAATGTGAAATATATATTTTTATACTTTACTGTAGATTTAAAACTTTTATCTCATTTCACTTTGTTTTCACTCTATCAAACACTCTAATAAGGACCTTGACATTTTTTTTTTTATTTTTTTTTACATAAGAACCTTCACTTTGCTATTGGAGATGTCTGTCTCCTTCTTTTATGGACCCATATCTATGGAGCAATAATTTGGTGTATTATGATATTTTGTTTAAAGTTTGTGCTTTCTATAATGATTTTAATCTACTCAGTCATAATCAAAACCAAGTTTGTAACATCAAATTTATTCAAATACTAACTCTAATCCAAATGTGCACATGTTCTTTTGCAAGGTTTTGTAAACCTCTACTTCTTACATGATAACTGGCGGTGCAAGTATTTGTATCAAAGTTTGTATAGAGATGGTTGCCCCCTTTCCCAGCAAAGTAGCAATTAACAAATGAAATAAGATTGCACAAGTAGATGTATCATCTTGATTTCTGATTTGAACTATTTACACTACATGAAAAATAACCACACACTCTTTTATGTACTCAATGAAATTGAAGAAAACGCTTGTTTGAATCTGCAAAAGCTACATCGCTGCAAACTGCAATTCTTGAAGTTGACAAGATTATCTCTGCATTTTGTAAGGTGAAACCATGAATGATGGGCAAAGGTAACCCTTTACTCAGACGTGCATTTGCATATGGCAAGAAGACAGTTTCAATAAGCGTCCACACAACTGGCTGCAGTAGGAAAAGACAACACATCCTTCATTAATGAGAAACTTTAGAATTAAAATTTTAGTATTTATTATCACGCGTCTTATACAAACATGAAACATAAAGGCACCTGAATGAGGTACATCCGCAGATTGCCAATGTTGCTCCATTTCAATGACATTTGAAAGTCATTCAATCTGATAGAACCTACGAGGTTGTTTCCTTTGATTTTGACAAGACCTGTACCTTGAATTACCTGTGTAAACAAGATGCAATGTAGCCATAGCGGTCATTCATTGTAAAGGAACAATTCATTACAACAACAAACAGGGGAAATACATGATCTGATAAACGTTAGTGACAGGATTAGGTCATGGAGGGTGGCACAGCTCCAATGCCAAATTTAAATTATGGGGGGTTAGATGGAAAAGGAAAATAAGAGATTCTGAATAATTGGCATCTGATGAAAATATAGCATGTGATGCAAAGCACTAATACCTATTTATACTTAAAAACTCATAACTAGTATATGCTGGTGCAATAAGATTTACTATACTAACACCATAAGATTCCCAACACTGAGATTCCTAATTTTCTAACATAGTCTACCACACAATGTTAGCTTTAATTATTTTAAGCTGATTATTCTTTGATTATGTGCCCCCTATCCGCCAGTGGTTGAATAGATACACATAGTATCTGGATAAAATATATTCCTTGCACAGATATACAAAAACAAAGTAGCACCTTACTCTATCTAAAAAAAAAAGTAGCACCTTACTAATACTAATTATGACAAAATTTAGTAATTCATTTGAAGGCTTAAATGCAATTTTGGTCCCTCTATTTTACTCAATCTGCAATTTTGATCCCTCTATTTTAAAATTAAGACATTTGTTCCTCCCATTTTAAAAAATCCGCAATTTCGATTCCCCTATTTCAAAATAGAAACATTTGGTCCCCATGTTTTAGAAAATCCACAATTTTGGTTTAATCTTTAATTTTCCTTACGTTTTATTTCTTTTATTATCTTACTTTGTACTTAACTGAATAGTTAGGTTTAGGGTTCAGAAAAGAAATTAAACGTAGACAAAATTGAGAATTTGACCAAAATTGCGAATTTTCTAAGATAGAAGGACTAAATGTCTCTATTTTTTGAAATGGAAGGACTAAAATAGCAGATTTTTTAAAATAGAAGGACCAAATGTCTTAATTTTAAAATGGAGGGACCAAAATTGCAGATCGAACAAAATGTGGGGACTAAAATTGCATTTAAGCCTTCATTTGAATAACAATCAATTGCAACATCACTACAAAACTAAACTGCTAATATGATTGGTTCTTTAAACTCAGCTTTTCCCGATGCTAGGGTAAGGTAGAGGAAACAAAAAAATTGTCTATTTCTTACCAAGCAATCATTGTAGTTGAATAATCAAAAATATATTATTGAGTTGAAGCAATCATTGATAGCAATCCCTTAAACTGAAATATTCACGAGTCTTACATACAGGACAAACACAAATAGTCTGCAGCCAAAATAACCTACTATCCTAGCAAGGACTGTTGACCACTTGACCAACAAGCCAATCCAGCAGCTGGAAGATTGATTAGCCAAGTTTTAAGATAAATGACAGTACTAACAAAGACTGATATGGATTAGCTTCTGTTAATAGAAAAAAGAGTATGAAAGAGAGCTGCTCAAAGTTGTACAATTAAGCTTGCTGAACTTCATTTTACATCCACACCAGCCCATAGAATTTATCATAACATAATATCTAGTACATCCTAGTAATATTCAGAATGGTGATGAATAAAACATACACATAAATATTAATGATATTACCAATGATATGCATGCCACTGGTATTACTTCATCTTCTTCCAAAACATCGATTGTCATGTCTGCAAATATGTTGGCACCTGCTTTCTGATTCGAAATCTCCACAACTGGAGGAGAAGATAAAGATATATTCAAGTTCATGTCATGATTTGGGTATTTCTTGTACAGCTGGGGAACAATAAATCTCCATCCTGCAGTGTTCAGTAGAGATTGATCTGGTATTTGGCCAACAATCCAGTGCATAAATTTTGCCTGAACACAGTAAGCACTTTCTTTGAGCCAATCCAATGATAAAAAAAAGAATATTTTGAGAATGTGCATGATTTAAGATCATAACAGAACATCTAAACTTACATCATAATATAAGGTTGATGCGGAGTTAAAAACAGCCTCATCTAAAGTGATCCCTAGCATTTTTGATGAATTTGTGCATAAAATTGGAAGTTTCGAGTTCTTGTCGTCGAGGTCAATAATAGGTAGGGAAACCTTTCTTTCTATAAATAACCCATTGGTTTCAAATCCGACAGATGAATCACTAAATAAAACATCATTGACAAAAGTGACATTCATAGAAGTGTGATCATCAACCGGGACCTCCTTTGGAAGACTTTTCAAATACGAGTCAAGGCTTGAAATCCCTTTTGTAAGTTTCTTGGCGATAGCATTTTCCACTGTTGAACCAATTTTATCTTCAAAAGCATCAACTATCCTGTTAGATATGAACCAAAACTAAAAGTCAAAAACCATAAAATCATTTTTATGCCAGATAAAGGTGACATGGAAATGTATGAATAGATGATGATAAAACTAAATATGCTGGAAAATGGAAATCTCCAAATATTGTTTACTTACAAAATTTCAGAAAACACTAACTACAACAACACATATCCTATGGTATATTTTCATCCTATCTTAAATAATACCATGTTAGAGCATTGTTTCACCAGAGTAGCTGGAAAAAGTTGGAAATTAAAGGAGAAAAATCCTCCTCGTGGTGATGATAGATAGGGATAGTGTTTCTAAGCTAGAAATAAGTGACCAGTTTGAAGCAGATGATTACTAGATTATAAAGAGAAGAATTGATAGGAAAGGCCCTCCAATTACCAGGGTTTATATGAGGAAAAATAGGAGAGATGTAGGGGATTATAACCCCCTAACTTAGTTGTAACTGTTAAAAAACAAAAGAACTTAGTTGTAACTGTTAGCAGCAAGCATAATCCGGTCTAACATATCTCTTATTCCAACTTTACAATTTTTAGTTAAGAAAAGGATGAAGGGCGGAGATGTTGTGTGGATTATAGGGCTTTCAATAATATTATGATATCCAGCAAGCTTCCAATCCCTGTCATAGAGGATTAGGGGAAAGCTAAGGTGTTCTCCTTGAGAAAACCACCTAAAAGAAAAGTAACGAGCTGTTTAGTTTGAGAAAATGTTTTCTGTTTTCATTTCTTATTTTCACTCCTAATTACAAAATGCTACGTTGTGTTCCATTTAGTTTTCTGGTTACAAATAGAAAATGAAAAAAAATTTCAGAGTAAACAGGCCTAAGGCATCTTATACTTAAAGGAGAAAGGATAAGCAGCCAGCACAAGTTCTATAATGCTACAAAAGATACAGGAAAAATTGAAACCTATGTTCCTTTATGAGCTCGAAATTTGAATCTAATATGGATATTTCCATACCCTTGATAAAGCCAAGATGCACCTCCTTCCAATTTTATTGAAATATCTTTAACATTAGACCCGCAGTCCTTGAGTTTCAGCTTCAAAGACCCTTCCTGGTTCTCCAAACCCAATGTAAGTCCTACTTCCATGCCTTCAACCTTTACAGCAGTAGCACTAATCAAATTTCGTTCTGATTACAGTCGTGAAGAAGATGGACAGATATAAACAGAAATAATAGTAAAGTAAAAAAAGATATCATTTTCATCCCATACAAACAAGAATAATCATATACCAATATAAGAATATGAACTTTCCATAAAATAAGTAAAACAAGAATACCACATATAAATTCCATACTGAATGCCATAGCCCATGGCGCAGTTTATTTATAATTAAACAAGTTAACATTGTTAGATACCAAAATCCACAATATAAATTAAACAAGTTAAGATATAAATTCCAATGAAACAACAAGTAACACTTATAAATTCCAATAAAACAACAACAACAAACAACAAGCAACACATGCATGCCATTGTGAACTAATCAGAAACCATCTTGAATTGACTTTTAAAATAATTATTATAAAAATCAACAAACTTGCTGACAATCTTTAATTGGAGGACAGTATAAAATAACTTTGAAATTGCATTCTAATAAATCTTTCTTCATATAAACAAACAAAATAAAGGATAAATTTCATACCTGAACTTCTGCTCTACCTCTGTCAGAGATCTTAACAGGCACAAGCCATGTACTATAAGAGTAATACCAATCCATGCTCAAATCACAAGTAACCCCAGAAGCTATAATGGAAATTCCAGTCTCCCCTGGCTTGACATGCGAGGAAGGAACATCAATATGATAAATTGTGATGTTGGAGAGCACCATGTAGACATTACCCACAACTGGGATTTTCGCAGTCTTTTCAATATTCGGCAATCGAAGTGAGACCAGTGAGGAAATTGCCTTGTTCACCAGCAACTCCTTCACAAAGTCAAGGCCATTTTGGGTAATCAACAAGGATATAAAAGCTTCGTTTTTTGGTTGAAATTGACCATACCCTTGAGTCAATGAAGAGGCTAATAGAAACAGAACAAAGAAAGGTGCCATTTTGATTTGTGGTTCGCGGAAATTGGAGTTGATCATCTGTTGCAGGAACGTAGGGGAAGCAAAAACGTAGAAGGGAGAAAATCTTTCCCAGGACTCAGAAACACTGGTGAGGGACGTGAAAAGTCCAAAGTGCCCAAATTGATTTGGAGTTTATCCAACAGAAAAATAAACACCGGTTAATTTAAAAAATAGATTTATTCTTCTAAAAGAATATATTTATTTGTACAATGAATATTTATAATATTTTTTTATAACAGTACTTTTGTACTAATATTCTCATTCCAAAAGAAACCATTCATGAATCATAGTAAAATACAGCTATTTTCTTTAGACAACATGTCTATGGAAAATGCTTACCACTTGAAATTAAATAGACTAACAGCAAATGGGAAAAAAGAAGTGTAACTTGGGAAGGATAAATGTTTAATTTATATAATTAAAATTATAATAAATATTTTTTTAATATATAAATTATATTATAATTAAAAATTGTATTAAAAATATTCTTGATTATGTAAATTGTATTTTAGTTTTTTTATAAATAATTTACATTTTGTTATAAGATTTTTTAAATATAAAATTTATTTCAGAAATAAAAATGAAAAGAATAATTAGAAGAGATAAGTATGCGAGGAATTCAAGAGTAATTGTTTTTATGTGCTGTTTCACAAATTTATGCTGTTTAACATTTTCTTCTAATAAGTTAAACTTAAGCATAAAGCATTATAATTTTCTAGTTCAAGACAAACTTGATTTGTGCTCAACTTGTCTACATCCTCACTGACCATTAACATTAATTATGTTTTTTTTTTTTTTTTTTTTATAGACATATGATCATCAATTCATCATTTTGAATTATGATTATTATTTTTTAACGTTTTATATTATAGAAATTGAATGGTTGGAAAAAGGGATTATTAGGTTGGTCTAAGTTATACTGAATAAAGCTGGTTCGCATGGTTCTTGTATTATTTAGAAGGAGTGATTTTCAAAAATAAAGTTAATATAATGTATGATGTTTCTAAATTAAAGAAATCGTTAGTTGTCGTAGATAGAATTATTTTTATTAGGCTTAAATGAAAATTTAGTTCATATAAAATGTCTTGTATTTTGTTTTAGTTATTAAAATATTTTTAGTTTTAATTCCTACTATTAAGTAACAGCTTTAACTGCTGATATAATAGGATTATCTTAGATTTTTGTATGACACCGTTTTTATTTTATTTTTTGTTTATGATATCATCCTCAACCTGATTTCATACACGTGAATCATGTGCTTTTACTTTTATTTCGTGTGGTAAATGATGAGGATATTTTTTATTCAAGGATGGGTTATTAACCTAATCATTTACTTAAGATATTCAAACTCTTTCTATTAAAGCAACACACATTGGTTTTGTATGAAATAATATACGAAGTTGAATTTTAACATTGAGCATTATCATTTCTCGATCAGTTAAAAAAATCAGTGTCCCATCATGCAACTAATTGTGATGTATTCATTTTTCTATTTAATAATGAATGAATTTTTGGAAAGCAAATCATCAGAACAACCATTTCAATCTTGCACTTGATATTATGTACAATGTACACATAAGATTTATGGAATCAAGAATCTACTAGAGAATCAAACCATTACATCTCAATACTAGACACATACTTTGACTTTATTTTTTATAAGTTACACATTAGAAGCTTTCGTGGTGCTTAATGTAATTTCTGTCCTGCTTCCCACTTGCTTTTGTTTTTGCTTAATATCCTTGCTAGCATTGCCTGAACCATCTCTTTTGCTTACCTGTGGGAACATTAAAAATCTATATTTAGAAGATGGTAGAGATACACAAGCAACATGCTCATGCATTCTAATCATATCTTTCGTGATCATGACATTATATAAAAAAGAGAATCATATTTTCAGTCCCTAAAAATGTAAAAACCTGTCACATTAATCTTTAAAATTAAAGAAATTTCAAATAAGTTCATGAATTTATTAGCTGTTTCACTTAAGTTTCTAAACTTAACTACTTATCTTTGCCTGAATGAACATATGTTAGTATCATTACTTTAGTCACATTTTTTTGAACATACGTTAGTATCATTATTTTAGTCACATTTTTTTGAATTATAGATTAATTGATTGACAGATTGTAATTCCAAGAACTTATTTTTAATTTTTTTAATTTTAGAGATTAATGTAACAACGGAGACTAAAATGATAGTGTACTCGTGTAAAAAATCATTGAGACATAATCATGAATTTTTTAGGCTTGACTTGGATGGCATGTGAACTAGTAAAGAGATTCTGACCTTTGGCTGCTCTTCATGGAATTGATAACTAGGCACTGTTTTCCGCCTTGAAACAGTTCTCCTAGCTTTGAAGTTGGTCTTTGGTGTATGTGGTTTGAAGCTAACTTTTTCTTCTCGTGAATTGATGGAATAGTTATCAAAATGAAGGGGCACTTCATTTGACCCGCAGCTCTCCTTTTCTTCCCCAGCAGCATCTAAAAATCTTGTCATGATTGTGAATTTGTGACTACCATTAGAAGGGTCATTTTGCTTCATGGCATGGCTTTCAACTGATGATGTCTCCGGAAGGCGCGTTGCCATCCACCGCTCAAGCCAACTCCAACTCATATTTGACTCCATGCTATTAAATTTTGGAGATTTCCTCTTTGAACAGATTCTTAGCTGCAACAATCAGGATTAGTGTTTTGTTACCAGTCCTGTGCCTTTATCTTCATTAAATTTCTATGTACTATCGGTGTAAAAATTTTTACATTATCAACTAATCAGAATCATTGTTATTATGAATTTTAAGTTAATTATTGTAAAAGTCTTAAAACTTACCGTACATGATTGTTTGCATTTAGATAATAGTGTAAAATTTGTTTATACTGTCACTCTATCCGTGCATATAATGTTTACTCTTTAGTGTTTACCTGTTGTGAGAAAGCATAAGCCAGTGCTCTTTCCCTCCTTGTTGAAGCCTCCATTCTATTCTGCATCCTCATTTTTGAAACATAGCTACTTACTGTGCTGTCATCCCAATCTTCCTGAAAATGTCAATGTTACTATGCAGCTTAACAGAATTTTGATTGGTTGTAACTTGTAAATTATAGCCAATTTAATGGGTCCCAGTTAAAGTTCAGACTCTTAAATGCTCCTACAATGTGTGCTATGTATAAAATTAACGAACCTTGCTTGCGTTGGTTGTGACTTTATATTAAAAATAAGAAAAAACCATGTGTGCCAGAAACTGGTTGTACGAAATAGAAATACCTTGCTGAGAAGTGAGAATTACCAATTAAGGTGTATCCTGATATATTTGACTTTTGGTTATGTTGGAGAATGCAAACAATAAAAAGGAAAAAAGTGGCCAAGTGGAAGATTAAATTTCAACATCAATATCACATTCAAAGTGTTGAGGAGGTACCAATTGAGCTAGTGACTTAGTTGGCCTAGACCCTAGACACATTTATAATGTGGAACAAATTAACCTAAAAAGATGATTTATCAAGTTAACATGTCCATCTTCTTTACACCCTTCTTATCACTCTTCTGGTTCTTGTTTTTTCATTTTTTAAAAGAAAACTTTGATAAAATATTAACCACTCTTTTAGTTAATCATCTGAAGTTTAAAATAATGGTACTTCTGTCTAATTTTTTTGTCCTTTTCTTCTGAATTTATTATTCTCTTGAGCATATCTCAATTTTAATTTTTTCTCTTTTAGCCAAAATCAAGGAGTGCTAGTTCACAATGCATCATTGTCTTCTGTTGTACCTTTTGCTTTATTGCTTGAGTTCTGGTCCTGCGCTGAATACGGTGGCAAATGCCCTTTTTTTCTCCTTCAACAGAGAAAACTTCCGTAGAGTTTGCGGTTTGGACTTCAATTGATGTGCCCATGGACTTTCTGTCTGGACTTTCTGTTACTAAATTGAACTCATCTTTTCCAGTTTGTGATTTGATTCCTCCATTTTGACGCCTCAACTGTAATGTGCAGCATATTAGTGATGCTAATAAGCCAGATATGCTATGATTAATGAACAAACTATGAATCATATGAATATTGAACATACCATTATATGCTAAGATTCTAAAAAGTAACCATTAGCATTTTTTTCATTAAAAATTTAAAAAGGGTTGAGTAATGGAAATGCGAGAAATTAACAAATGGGAAGGGTGAAAATTGACACTCAATTCTCTGTTCAGTGTTGCAATTTTCACTCATCTCATACACTCCTTGAACTTAGTACCAACAACAATTAAGGTAAGCGAATGAATATGTTTTTCACTATTTCCTTAACTTAAATACAATTTTTTTCTTAGACTGAGATATATTTTTTCATATGAATAAGAAAATTGATGTAATTAAAGTTTGATGAGCTAACCAGGAAGCCTCTAAATGCTGATTGAATAAGAACAGCTGCTTCTTCCTCACTCAATGAATTTTTGGAGTTTGAACTTGGCCTGTTCTGGGCTACATTCTCCACAGTTTCTTCACTCTCAGTGTCTCCTTTATCGTTCAACAAGTCCTCCTGTACGGACTGTGAAACCGTGACTTCAGAGCTCTTAACTGAAGCTGAATCATTCTCTGCAAGGACTGAATTGAATTCGTCACCACACAAGTATGACCTCACAGATAACCATCTTCTATTTTCAGCACTATTGCGCCTCACCTGTTAATTAGCAGGCCATAATTCAAATTAAGCTGGTTAATGCAATCTTCAATGAGAACATTATTGGGACTTAAATTGAGCTAAGAGAGTTGTTTTGTGCATTTATGCTTTTTCTATTGTAAATTTGTAGATATATACTACAGAATAAGTGCAGCATATTAGAGACTCACTTTGTTTTCATGAGACCCATCAGAACGACTTTTGGAGAAGACACTTCTTACCAACTCCTCAGTGAAACCCATCTTCAGATTTCTAAGTTCACAAGTGAAAGCCTTCACAAATTCCCCACGAGATGTCCTCAACCATATTAATATATGCCAATGCACATAGGTGGAGTAGCAAGCTACATTATTATTAGGATTGGATAAAGTATAATAAGGAAAGTGACACATTCTTACTTGATCAACAATATTAGACATTAAATATAAAAATAAATAAAGTTGCATTGGTGTTATTTTAAACGTTACACGAAACTGCTAACTTTTATATATAGGGAGAGACCACATGTTAGCCAGAAATAAGCTTGATCATGATGATCTGTGTGCAGAGCTGTAAGGGTACCCTCTAAATCAGAAAATAATAGAAGCTGTGCAAAAGTAAAAGAAAGATAAAAAAGGGGATGGACTTGAGTGCATGTTTTTTTATTGCTTTTGTATATACTTTTGGCACATGGCCTGCAGATGATAAGCTTTTATAAAGCTTACTTGTTACTGGGGTTATGTCTATTATTCCTTTCTGTGGTTACTGCTTCCTCTGTCCTTAAAGTGACTTGTTTAATTTTATTTTGGTTTAAATATATTTTAGGTTATTAATAAATTATTAATTTTTGTTTTTTGTCTTTAATAAATATTTTTTTTGTATTGAATTCTTAATATATTAATTTTTTTTTTATTTTGAGTCATTATTGTAAGATATGATACCATCTCAATGATTAATATATATTGAAAGTCAGTTATAAAGATGATGTCAAGTAGTTATTTAGGAACTCAAAAAAAATTTAATATATCATGAATATAATGAAAAAATTATTAGAGACTCAAAATAAAAATCGAATGTTTATCAAGATCTCAAACATATTTATGTATTTTTTTTTAATTTTTTTTACCACTTTAGTTTGATGCCAGTAGCTTTGGGGACAGGTTAGGAAGCCTAGAAAAAGTTTCCAAGGATTCTTCACTATCAAGTTTGTAGTGCGCTTTTGCAAATGTGGTGTGTTTCTTTATTTTGGATGAACTCATGAAATGGCAAAGGTGCAATATGTGACATGCATGCTAATAAGTGATAACTCCTAATTCACTAGTCAATTATTTTTCTTTCATGCGGGGTGCCTGTATGAGGAAGTTGATGGAAAGCCTATAGGACCTCGTGTATATGTTTGATGGAGTGAATTGAATAGGGAATATTAAATGAAAAAAAAAATGTCATGACTGTCTTTAGTGAAAATCCCGGGAAATTAAATAGTACCCTGATCATCAGATTTGCATGCATGGTAATTGGAGAATCAGGGATTGCTCAATTAAACGAAAACTCTGCTTTCCCAATATCTCTCGCTCCACCAAAAATAAAGGATTTGTTTCTTTTATGAAACTTTTGGGGAAGATTGATAAGTAAGAATTTAATTTGAAGAAGTGTAGAGGAAGAAGGCAGTGATCAAATAATTGAGTTCAATAACGAATTTTTTGCTTTAAAAAGCATTTGAGTTACAAGAAAATAAGCTTTGCATTGAAAATGTATTTTACATATTATAGTATTCAATTTCAACTTATCGTGATATATGTTTTTATTAATTTTTAAAAAATTATATTAAAAATTATATTAACAATAATAGAGAATATCAATCGATATATGAGAGAGGTCATAATTAAAAGAGAATATCAACTATTGAGAATTTTATATAAATTGATAAAAAAAAAACTTTAAACTCATATTTAACTAGTCATGTGTAAATTACACTCTCCTTTCTTAGAGATATAAATAGTACATTGTCCTTAATTTTCTTTTGTGTTAAAATTTACACTTCCTTCCCTGATAGATTAGAGTGTATGACACTTCATTTCTTTTTTTTTTTTTTTTAATTTTTCATTAAAATTCCATTAAAAAAAATATTACCAAAATATTCTTTACACTTTTATTCCGTGTGACAACTGTAAGTGTTGTACATTCACCCCTTCTTGTGTTAAAATTCATATTTTTCTTCCCTAACAGATATAATATATTACATCTTAAATTATATATATATATATATATAATTAATGATAAATATGCATTTTTTCAGAAGAAAAAGAAGTAATTCTCTCTATAATCATTTAAGCTTTAGTTATTATTTTTTTTTATAAATTTTGATGATCAATATGTATTCATTTCACAACACAGTAAAGGATACAAACTGTTTAATATGTAAAGAGTAACGACCCATTATAATTAGTTATAACATTTAATTATATTAGAAAAAATTTGTTCCTTTCTTATCCCATGTCTTACTCTCATTATTCAATTAGAGAAAATACGTTATCCATTGAGGCCTTTTTCTTTGCTAATAATTGTGTCTGCGCGCGCCTAAAAAGGAATGAAACCCAAATTTTCTACCAGTAGAGGGGTTTTATAAAACCTAGTTAGTAATCATACTCTATCTGCAAGTGTACTTTGGCATGGCATTGGTGACCCGTTGGTTAAACAATACAACTTACAGGTGGTAAATAATTCATTCTGTTGATACATATCTTAATGATTATTTCTGAACACATGCATGTGGGCAACACATAAGCGACCATGCAATATGCTGCACCAATCCATTTTCGAAGGAATGGTTTAGAATTAATAGTTACTATTATTTAAATATTTAATTGCGAAATATAAAAGTGGTGATGAGCATGTGCAGCCCACTCATTAAGAGCGTGGACTTTGTAGCTGTTTTCCCTTTTGGGGTTGGTGGCTTTTAGCCCTAGCTAGCAGCGTCGTCAAGGACGTACATGATGTATACATAAACTCTCGTACAATACTTGATTAATATTAGAAGTGCTTCATCCAATATACTAAAATTCACGTGAAAATTATTGGAGAGAATGCCATTTTTTCTCTCCTGGGCTAGCTATCTTTCCCTGTCTTTGACTTTTCATATCCTTTTTGTACAAGTTGTTATTGCTTTGTTAATAATAAAAAAAATACAAAAAAGTATACAAATATGCATGACGATTTTTGACTAAATATAATTTTTTCAAGGTGCAACAGCTTCATGTAAATTTTATTTTAAAATTTGTGACAGAAACGCTTCTAAAAAAGAAAAAAATTGTGACTTAAACTGTTGCTCATGAAGCGTTTAGTTGATTATACATGCAGTAGCCAGTAGTTGTATAATGGAGCACTTTCTTCAGTTTGAGTAGACTTCCGTAATATTTTCAACTTGATCATGTTCTTGAGCCATTAATTTTTTCAATGTGCAGCAACTTCATGTAAATTTCATTAATTCTTTTAAAATTTGTGAATGAAATTGTTCATGCAAAAAGCGTAGAGTTGATATTACATGGCAGTAGTTGTATGAAGTTAATATGGAGCATTTTCTTCAGCTTTAGTTGACTTTCATACTATTTTCAACTTGATCATGTTCTTCAGCCATTAATTCGTTCCTAACCCCCCAAATAAAATAAAATAAAAATCATTAAGTATATAATACTATATTGTCCAAAGTTAGGAATAAAACACAAATAAGCATAATTAATGAAATTAGGAAGTGGGAGAGGGTGCCCAAAAATATATATACATTCGTTGGAGAACTCGAACATATGTGTGGAAACATTCTTTGCATGGGAGAAGGAATCATTTGTGTGATTAAATTCAAATATTTTTATTAATGGAGGTTCAATTTAATTGGTTGAATATAAGGTGTATGAATTGTTGTAAATTTTCTGATATTTACTTTTGATTCTTATCAATAAAAAAATTCAAATATTTTTTAAGGGACCAAATTTATCTATATTAAAGTATAAGAAACCACAAGGTTGGAAAGCCCTTTCCATAATGGTAAAATCCCAATTCTGGAAACACCCTTTTGGAATGTTAAAAAAATTTCACTATTTTGGAAAAGGACTTACAGAATGCTGTCGCATTTTACATATTTGTCAACTTTCCAACCTTTGAATTAATATGACTGGTTTGCTGTTGTTGAGCTCTAAGACTAGGCGATTCTTGAAGTCGTTGAGCATTTTGCTGCCGTAGCCCTCAGACGCGGTTGCAAAGCAGGCGTAACATAGCTTCTCCGACATCGGGAGTAGGTGAAGAAGATGATGGATATTTTTGTTCTTTAGGGGGTGCAGAAGCAAAGAAAAGGAGGTGCAGGAAGTAAATGGCAGCTTTGGTTTATCAGTTTTGGATTTGTTTGATAGGTCAAAACCCAATTTGTTATATTTTACAACTAAAAGGAAAAAATAATACAAAACTAAAAGTTGTATAAAATATATAAAATTCCGAAAAATATTTTGGGTTCACAAGTAGAAATTCATAGTTTTTCTGTTTAATTCTTCACTCTTAATTTTTAAAAGAGTCTCTGGAAATTTCTCTTTTAATGCACACCCTTAAATATTATTACCTTTTGGTAACTAGATAATAATGTTATTTTGTCTAAAAAATATTTGTAATTATATAATTGACCTATTTAGTTGTGTTGGATTGCTTGAAATAGCATACACTTTTATTAGAATATGTCTATTGAACTGGAAACATTATTTGATTCTATATATTCCAAATACTTCCTATTTTCTTTATTATGGCTTTTCGATTGTTATTATGAAATGACTTGTGAATCAGTAATGTTAATTATAATTTTGGTAACAATAAACATGATTATTTTGTCCATATATTTTTTTTTATAATTCAATATTATAATTGTTATAATTGCAAACTAAAAACAAACAACAAATATCTATATGCACAAATATCTACATCAACTTCTAAATATATCATTGTCATGAAATATATCGATAGATTTCATATGTAAAAAATTATAATATATTTATATTTAAGTGTTATTTTAATGATGCATAAATTAACATCAATAACGATCCATATATACGAGTACAGTATTAATACTATCAGAATTATATATGTGAAATACGTACTATCTCAGAATTAAAACTCTCTTTCTCTCTAACAAACACTAGCTAGGTTGTAGTGAGTCAAGTGGTTGTCGAGGTCATGACTACAAAAGGAATGGGATATATACCTGAGGGAAAAAAGAGCAAAGCAATTGGTAAACGTCGTTTTTGAAATAATTAATTAATTGAACTGTTCTGAAACATTTACATCTTTGTCTTTGATTAGTTTTTTTTTTGTTTTTGTTTTTTTTGGCAGGATAGCAATGTTAAAATTAATTTTATTGGTCTAGCTACGGGTTGTTCAGTTACGGTAGTTGAGTATTCTTTTTATACAAATAAAATCATAAACGTATTTCTTGAAACTCATGTAAATTAAACTATATTTATTACCATTTAAAAAAATAAGAAATATTTTTTAATTATAAATACTTATGCTTTTCATTTGATAATTATTTTTATCTTTTCATTTGTGACATAAGTACTATACAATGTGAATGAAATGTATTTTAATTTTTTCCGCCCATAATCATATTCTGATATTGCCGAAAGTTCTAAATGAAATTAATTCACATGTTGTTGAGGAAATTTCAACGAAAGAACACAAACATGCTTGATTGAAAAGGATTAGCATATATTATATACGGGACATTGACAAACGATCGAAGACTTGCTTTTTCATGATTTTACCTGGGAAGCGGGCATGAAATAAGATGCAAATTGAAGCTTTTATTAACCAATCTAAGTACAAGAATATTTTCGTACCATTTTTTTTAAAAGAAAAATATTATTGAATAACGATACTATCTCAGACAAGAAGTGTTGTTATTGGTTGTTTACATGCCGAGTTTAATTTACTAACTAAACGGTAGTGACTACAAAAAATGTATCCGCTGTGATTACACGTAATCCCTAATAAGGATAATAATTTGCAACCAAGACATTAAACTACATATATAATACTACTAAATAAGCATATTATACTTCAAGTTTCATAAGAATAGGATGTGCACATGGAAACGCGTTTTTTTCATTGTGTGTGACAGCTACCAAGCGTAATTAATTCTAACAATTTAACCATGCTAAACATGATTTAAATTAAGGTTGCTTTGGGGGAAGGGACTGGTGTTTAATTAGTCTTAGGGGAAGACTTGAAGACCTGAAAACAACCTCAATATATATATATATATATATATTATGGTAATTATTTCTTTATTTCCGGAAAGACTAACTAATAATTTCAAGACTGGAGTTTTCAAGACACCCAAAAAAAGAGTATAGTTAATGGAAAATAATAATAGTTGTATTTTTAATGGGAAAAATATCAATAATTAATTGATAGATGTTGGATGCATTTAGTTGTGACCGCCTCAATATATTGAAGGGTTTGTTTGTATGCATTATACATTCTCTGACAGAAAATCAAACCTTTACTCTGCATTCTTCATAAAGAGACTTCCTTGTTCTCTCTCTATATATAGTTTTTGAAATTTATAGATTACTAGATTCTCTATAGCAAATAAACTAGCTTCAGTAGTCACATTACAAATGTGTTATTTTATATATACACTTCCAAATCTAAAGAAATTTGAACCATATCCTAATTAGCCTAGTGTAACGCTTTTGATTCGTGAATGTTTTTTCATCAGCAAAGATAAAATATATTTATGATGAGGTACAAGAGTACCTCAAATCCTCAACCCCTATAAAAGTGTAACAATTCTGACAGAGCTTTCATTCATAACAAAGGATCTATATATATAGTCTGTTTAAAAAAGAAAAAGAAAAAAAACCCTTAACTTTTCCTGTTAACTAGTACCAAAATCTAAATTTTATCAAGTCCAACAACACTATCTCAGCAGCATATCCAACCTAAATGGTTTTATGGAATCCTTCTGATATGGAAATATGTCAAAAGTTTTTTCAATAGAATCAGAGGATGATGCAGCTATTGGGGTATGAATCATAAACTGCGGGACGATACATGGGAGCAGAAGGTGGAAAATATGTGGCAGTGGCACATATTGGACAAGGTGGAAGATAGGTGGTACACGTTGGAGAAGGTGGAACATAGGTGCTATTGGTATATATTGGACAATTCGGAATATGGTAATTATCATAATGAGGTTGCTTTGGCGTGACTTCTTCTGTTTCTGTTTCTGCTTCTTCTTGTTCTTCTTCTTCTCCTCCATCTTGGCCACCCTCATCTCCTCCTTCTTCTAAATCTTCGACACTTAACAACGTAGCGTAACGGAACTTCTTTCTCAACTGATTTACTAAGCAAACAGGATCCACATCATTTCCAATCACCACCACTTGATCATTATTGCTTTCTTCTTCTAAGGACAGTAACTGCACCCCTGTATGTTTGATATATGGCCATGAACACAACCGCAATTTAAAACCATGACAAACGCATATACTTTGGCTATATATGAATCGTGATTTACACACTATTAACTAGTTTTGAATTACAAGTTATCAAGCATAAACAATTATAGGTAATTTCTACTTGCGGTTATTAATTCAAATTTGAAATGGATATTTAAGTACGTAATAAAAGCCGGAATGCAAATTATTGAACATGATACACATGCAAGCGCACCTTGCGATTTAGCAGCAATTTTGAGAGCTTTGCTTCTGCATTTGTCGGTCTCCAAGTGCACCTTTATAACTATTCTCTGCTGCATGTATATCGCAGAATTCATATAGAGCTTATTATATAATTTCAAATAAATAGAGTAGCTTGTAATTTAACTAATCATTACAAAGTGATATTACCTTCATTTTTTATGATATATATGAAGAAGACTGCTGTAGCTTTATGTGTGTTGTTGGATCCAATACTTTATTCAAGTTTCTATGCATCGTATGGGCAGTGCGAGTGAGATTATATATATATATATATATATATATATATATATATATATATATATATATATATATATATATATATATGCGTGTCTGCGTGTGTTTTGGTTATAGAATGTGTGACTCACATATGTTGCCCATCGCGCACGCCATGAAAATTTATTTGACGTACTACAGTTTAATATGGTCTATGTTAATGTTCTCAAGCTGGAGTTTCAACACTGACCATAAAAGTATACTATAAATTTAGTTTACTTTATAAAGGAAATTTACTATCCGAAATTAGAATTCGGTAAGTATACCGATCGTTCCAAATAATAAATTGATAAGTAAAGTATGTATCCACATGATTGAGTCATCAAGTTTATCACAACTATTATCTTTAAATTGGATGAAGAAGAATTAATAATATTGAATTTTAATATTTTGACGTGATGAAATTAAATAGTAAAACTAAGAATTAATAAGAATTAAAAAACAATAATATGGGATTTTTGGAAAATTATGAGAAAGAATTGTAGCCAAGACACACACACACACACACACACACACACCCCGTTTGATCCCAACTTGTCTAATTAGATTGATTGCTACATTCAATTATATTAATTATTTAGATAATGTATTTTTCCGTTAAACTAGTTAAATCCTAATTCTTTAGTCCAATCAAAACCCTAATTCCTTAGTGATCTCTCATAAATTAAGCATTAAGAAAATATATATATTCATCTGCAATCATACATCCTTATCCCTAGGTAATGTATCGATTGTTATTCCACCTTTGTCAGAAATTAAAGCCCCAATATTCCTATTGTGAATCTTAACCCTCAGAACTTTATCAAAGTGATCAATTTTAATAAAAATATATAATTCATACAACACAAGGTGAAACAAAACAATTTAGCATAAAAGAATCCTAGAGTTCAATCTAACATCAAAGAAGTTCACATGAGGTGGTGGCCTTAACTACAAAGAAGAGGATTAGCTAGACATAGTTATGTCTAGCCTTGATAAAAAATAGATAAAAGTGGATCAAGAATCTTAAAGAAGAAGAAGAATAATCAAAGCCCTCAATTTTGAATCTCAATCTTCTTGACCTAACTTTAATCCCTCAAGAATGTTTCTCTTTCTTGTTTTGCCCTATGTAAGTCTGTATGTAGCAGCCTTCAAGTCTGTGCAAGTCTTTCTCTGTGTTTTTCTTTTGGCCTCCAAGTTTGTGCAAGTCTGTTTGTTTTTCTTTTGGCCTCCTAAGTCCCTATTTATAATTAGGGTGTGAAAATCTTTTCTTATTTTTTATCTTTGTGAAATTTTTAATTCAAATCTTCTTTATTTTTGTGAAATCTTTAATCCAAATCTTCTCTTATCTTTTATCTTTGTGAAATCTTTAATCAAAATCTTGAAATCCAGAGGCTTCTTGATTTTTCTTTCTTTCTTCTTTTCTTGGTTTCCTGCTATAAAAATTCAAAGAATAAGTGATAAAGATAAAATAATAAAAATTGTCACTTATATTAGCATTTATTGATAAATTATGATTGATTTCTTGATTCTTTTAATATAAAACTACTATATGCTATAAGCATATCAGAAATCCACTAAATGGACGTGTCAAGTGACGTGGTGTTTTAATGTATATGTCAGTCTTGATATACGAGCACAAACATTTCGTCCTTAGCAGTCGGGCTGACAGGTTATCCCTAAATATCTTAATATTTGAATATTATTGATAATATTATAACCCCCTTATCAAGTGATAAGTTCTTATTTATCTATAAACAATGGATTATCTACAAGCCATTGGATTATCTACAAGCTATAAATTATCTACTAGCAATCATCTATAGGTCACAACTTATCTACAAGTTAGGAATTATTTGCAAGGGTTGTTATGTCACTGTAACAATCCCAACAAACGAAAACCTTAAGCTCTCATCTCACTCTATAAATACCAGGTTCTATCTCACCTTTTTTATTTCATTCTCAACTAACTCACGTACTTACTTGAGTGTCGAAGGTGTAATTAACACCATCGCGGATAGATTTTCCTATGGAGGATTGTCTAGTCAATTTTGAAAGAGGCATCTCTACGCCATTGTGGAAATCAACGTCAACAGTGTTGACATACTATAGCCATGAAGTCTCCCTCCTATAACATTCACTGATAGAGACTTCAAGGGCATCAACCCTATCAATCAAGACGACCCCATGGTTGTCTCTATCGTGATCGCCAATTTCATGGTGTCCAAGAGGTCCTCATTGACCAAGGCAACTCCACTAACATACTTTATTGAAAACATTCCAGAGGCTTGAAGTCTCGCTTAATACAGTCTAGCCACACTTTGGACCACTCCTCGATCTTGCAAGAGAAAGAGTAGAAACCAGAGGCTATGTAGACCTCATGACCACTTTCAATCAAGGCCAACTCTCAAGGAGTTTGACAATCAAGTATTTAATTGTTGATGTAGATACCTTCTACTTTGCTTTGATTGGTAGGAAAATGCTGAATGAACTCGAAGACATTGTCTCCACACCATATTTCAAGATGAAATTCTCAACCTTGATGGGAGAGATAGTGACTGTAAAGGCAAACAAAAAGCGGGCCCGACAGTGCTACGCTGAAAGCTTGAAGGTAGCTCCCTATCCTCTCACTAGAGAGTTGGACAAGCCTCATTTCATAGCTGGTGGTAATAGTCAAGTCATGAGCGTAGATGAAGGGTCCCCAATTCGAACCCTAACCGTCTATGAAGCAAGTCTAGGAGCTTAAGATGATGTGTTCGATGTGGATTCACATGATGAAACTATCGACAAAGGTCTAAAGCCTATTGAAGAACTTGTCAAGCTACAGCTCGAACCTAACCCCGGGCAATGTACATGTAACGCCCCCTTCTCAATGAGGGTCATTACCAAACATAACCACAAACAGGCAGACAATCAATCAGAGTTTAAGCAGTTTGGAAGCACATATATATAAAATATGACATCAACAAATGTCATCATCAGATACACTGCACATGTAATATGGTGAAGATACATATATCTCTGTTTAGATACAAAACTGTACAAATAACCCCTCAGGGTATAACAAAATCAAAACCAAAGGCTAAGTACAAAACCTCAGAGCCACATGCTCTTATCATCTAGCCTAAGGTATACAAACAGCAGCTATCCCTGCATAGGCCTCTTGCCTTGGGATCTATCTGCTCCTCCTGGTGAATCACCTGCATCATAAGTCCCACAAACGGGGTGAGATATAAAATCTCAGTAAACTCAGGGCCCTTGAAGGTATTTCCTTCCCCTGGTTCACTGACAACACATATATCTATCAACCACAATCATAATCATCATCAGTGAAATACTAGATCAATCATCAGGCACATCAATGCCCAATACACCTGACCACAATCAGGCCATACACATCCATCATGGCATAAAGCCATTCATCACATCAATAACTGTCATGCAGAGGCTACATCTAAGTATATAGGAAACATCTCCTCACATGGAGGCTACCTGTATAAACCCGGCACATCTCTGGCATGTATCCCTAGCGGAGGCTTCCTCTGTATATATAGGTACATCTCTATGTAGAGGCTTCGTCTATATATATCAGGTACATCTCCTTTTGGTGAGGCTACCTCTGTGCTCATAGGTACATCTCTTATCACGAGGCTCCTCTATGCATCACAGGGCCATCTCATCCTCTAGCTCAATACAATTGCCTGGGAAAGGCTGCCTCTGTGTATATGGGAAACATCTCCACGTAGGAGGCTACCTCCATATCACAGGCTCATCTATCACCAGGTCTTTCTCAATCTCAATCATCTATCATATTACAATAGGATACTATTCAAGCACAACATGCATATACAGGTTTCTCATTCACCCAGACATGCCACAATTCACTCACATCATAGCTATGCATATCAATTCCCTTTCTCAGGGTCACAGACACATCAAATCCCTTTCTCAGGGTTCAATCATCTACCATGCATTCACAGCAGTACACACATTCCTCTACTAGTATATATACATATCACAACCATAATCCCAGTGGATATATGGTGGAACACAGCAAAGGATATACAACAAGAACCAAGAGCTTACCTGCTCTAGTCAGATCACCGGTTCTCCCGGCCTCGTGGTCAACACCACCAGAGCTCTCACGCTCACGTCCTACACAAGAACAAGCATATAATGCATCAAACACGGTTCTAAGTCGTTCAAACGAAAGGAAACTCTCATCCTTTCTATAAACATAAACTAATCACTGCACAAGTGATCATCTGATCCTCAACAGGATCCCTCTCAGCCTATACCAGGCTACAGAGCCTCCACAAAGACTCTGATCAGGCTAATACAAAGCATTTTCCTGCTTTAGCCTTCTCTATATCTCATTCCTCAGTATCAGCAGTTTAAGCTCATAAACCTCATCTATACATTCTCATGAGCAACTTTGTCAACTGCTCTAAGGTCTAGACTAGTCAAATAGTCAACCTTTTATCTCTGCTCATACTGACTCAGAGCCAAAATCAAACTTCATCAGTAATGATGATTCAAGGCTCTAACTTCCTCAGAATACCTCTCTGAGTACAAAACTCTACAGAGTACAAGCCTAATAACGGCTCAAACACCTCCATAAACACCCCTCAAGATAACCCCAAAACCTCGAAAACCAAAACACAGAACCAACGGTTAAAGTTTGAGTTTCTTACCTCTGTGATGTTCAGAAACACCAGGGAATCACTTTCCCTAAGGTAGCTTGCTCAAGCAGGCTTCCTTCGCCTCTAAACTTCGAGCTCTCAAGGGTTCTCTCAGAGAAATCAAATCTCACTGTTTCTCAGCTATTTCCAGGAATCAATCGGGGTATCTCACTTATCTCGGGGTTCTAATCACTTTCTCAGTTGGGTCAGAGGTGTTTAGATGAACGATGAAGGAGATACAAAGCTCATAGGCTCATCAATGGCTGTTTCTCTCTTTTCTCTCCTCCATTTTCGTCCAAATGAGCTATTATTTAAGGCTACCCGAAGGTCCCGCGCTGATCGCGCCGTTTCCCACGCTGATCGCGCCACCTGTTCAAATCTCACGCTGATAGCGCCATTACCCACGCTACCCGCGCCATCTGCTCGGCCAATCCACGCTAATAGCGCCACTCCCACGCTGATAGCGTGACATGGTCGACAGCATTGGCCTGGTTCATGCATTTCACGCGGATCGCGCCACATTCCACGCTGACCGCGCCACAGGCTCGAATAGCCCACGCCATTAGCGCCATATCCGCGCTGATAGCGTGAGATGGCCGCCAGGATTGCCCTTGTTTAAGCATCTCGCGCGGTTAGCGTCACATGTTCGAATCAGTTTTCCCAACTCTTTCTCAAGCTTTTCTCTGAATACCCTTAAGCATATTATTATCCTTAATCATGAGCTTAATCTAAGCTTAATCACATGCTTAAGAAATCCAGGCATTACATTACTCCCCCCCTTTTAAGAATTTTGTCCGCAAAATTAGATCATACCTGGCACATAACTCGGGATACAGCTGTAACAGCTCCAGCTCTCTCTCCCAAGTCGCTTCCTCAGGTGATCTGCCATCCCACTGAACTTTAACAATAGGAATGGTCTTACTCCTGATCTTCTTCTCTGTGCGGTCCAAAATCCTCACTGGTCGTGTAGGGCAAGTCAGATTCTCTCTGATCTGAACTGTGTCAGGCTCCACCACGTGTGAAGGATCGGATATATACTTTCTGAGCTACGACACGTGGAATACATCATGTAGTCCTGACAACTGGGGAGGCAAAGCCAGCCTGTAAGCCACTGGTCCTACTTTCTGAAGTATCTGATAAGGACCAATGAATCTAGGGCTAAGCTTCCTCATACCCAACGCCCGTCCAACACCAGTCACTGGGGACAGTCTCAAAAACACATGGTCGCCCTCATCAAACTGTAGCGGCCTGTGTTTATGATCATAAAAACTCTTCTGGCGACTCTGAGCTCTCAACAACTTATCTCTGATCAAACGAATCTGCTCAGAAGTCTCCTGGACCATATCAGGTCCTAACAGCTGCCTCTCACCTACCTCTGTCTAACAAACAAGGGTTCTACATCTCCGGCCATACAAGGCCTCATAAGGAGTCATGCCTAAACTCGCATGATAACTGTTATTATACGAGAACTCCACCAGAGGTAAGTATCTATCCCATCTGGTACCTTGCTCTAAAGCACAGGCTCTCAACATATCCTCTAACGTTTGGATGGTCCTCTCAGTCTGACCATCTGTCTGAGGATGATATGCTGTGCTGAGTCTCAACTGGGTCCCACAAGACTCCTGAAGCGCACCCCAAAATCTGGAAGTGAACTTAGGATCTCTGTCACTGACTATACTCTCAGGAACCCCATGCAGTCTAACAATCTCTCTGACATATAGCTGAGCCAACTTCTCTGCAGTGTAGTCTGTCCTCACAGGTAAGAAATGAGCAGACTTAGTCAGTCTATCAACAACCACCCAAATGGAATCACATCCAGACTGGGTCCTCGGCAGCCCAACTACAAAATCCATGGAAATGCTATCCCATTTCCACTCAGGGATCTGTAATGGCTGTAGCAAACCTGACGGTCTCTGGTGCTCAATCTTAACCTTCTGACATACTAAGC
>PYAF01000356.1:1217757-1228962 GCA_007407185.1 Glycine tomentella
TATATGAATCTTCAGGTAATGATGCTAAAGCAAAAAGTGAAGCAGAAAGTTTGGCTAATGCACTTCAAAATTTTGAATTCTTACTTGGAATGGTTATTTGGTATGATATCTTGTTTTCAATTAACATGGTGAGTAAAAAACTGCAATCCAAGACAATGTGCATTGATACTACTATGAAAGAAGTGGAAGGTATCATATTGTATTTCGAAAATTATAGAAATGAAGGGTTTGAAGATAGTATGAGTATTGCCAAAGATCTTGCGTTAAGTATGGATATAGAGCCAAATTTTCCAACTAAACGTCCTATTTTTAGAAAAAAACAATTTGGTGAGGATTGTCATGATGAAGATTTGCAATCACCTAAGGAGTCTTTTAGAGTTAACTACTTTTTGGTGATTGTGGATATGACGATTGCTTCTTTGAAAGACAGATTTGATCAACTAAAGATTTTTGAAAATGTTTTTGGATTTTTAATTGACTCTACAAGGTTGAAGTCCTTGGAAAATAATAGATTAAGGGATTGTTGCAATAATTTTAAGGATACATTTTCTCATAATACTTTGTCAGATGTTGATGCAGATGACTTTTATTCTGAAATTAAGGTGTTGCAAATGACTTTACCAAATGAGTCAATGACAGCAATTGATATTCTTGAATTTGTCAAAAATGCAGATTGTTATCCCAACGTTTCTATTGCATATCGAATCCTATTAACGATGCCTGTGACAGTAGCTTCCGCGGAAAAAAGTTTTTCAAAGTTGAAATTATTGAAAAATTACTTGAGATCGACAATGTCGCAGGAGAGATTGAATGGTCTAGCAATGTTATCTATTGAGAGAAATATGTTGGATAAAATCGATGTAGATATGATTATAAATGATTTTGCGTCAAGAAATGTTAGAAGGAAATGCTTTTTATAAAGTATTATATGTATCTTTAATATACAGTTTTGAAAATTATTTGGAATATAATGAATTTTTATATCTTTTAATATTATTTGTATTTAAAAAAATTTGTGTTAGGGGCCCATTTTTTTCACTTCGCCCCGGACCAAAGAATTTTCAGGAACGGCCCTGCGTCTTCCAAAAACACGTCTTGGACATAAACATGTCTTCCAAATTTTGAGTGGAAAATATATTAGAGGGGGAGTGACCCGTGTTGGAGGAAAAACGTGTAATATATATTTTGATACTTTGAATAGACTAGATTACTCTACATCAAATTATCTTTTTAGAAGTTATTCTTACACTAATTGCCATTATTTTATTATTTAATTAATAATATTTATGATCATGAAATATATCAGTTAAAAAAATATTTTCTCTAGCACAAATAAGTCCTAGTCACTTTTATTGAAAATATTATTATTTATAATAATTTTATCTAACTTAAATAAGATTATTTACGATAAAACATACTTATAATCCATAAAAAAAAAAAAAAAAAACACACACACACACACACATCAGCGCATCACAATCTCAGGCCTTAAGCTCCACACATAGGCACACACATCACTATTAATTGAGATACCTCAGTGTAAAGAGGGCAATTGGTCCATATGCATTTTGGAAATAGTTAATTAATTGAACTGTTTTGAAACATTTATTTCATACATAAAAAAAATAAACACTTACATCTTTCTCTTTGATTTTTTTTTTTTTTTTTGGCATGGCAATGTTAAAATTAGTTTTATTGGTCTATGTAGGATCGTTCGCAAATCCACTCAAAGTCTAGCTACGGGCTGGTCAGAAACGGCGGCTGAGTAAAAGTTTTCTTTTTAAAAAATAGATTTTTTACCAACATTTTAAAAATAATATTACTTTTTAGTATTTTTAAACTATAAATACTTATGATTTTCGTCTGATAATTATTTGTATTTTTTCACTTGTGTCATAAGCACACAAGTTTGTGATATTATTTGTATTGGCCAGAGTTCTAAGAAATTGAGGAAATTTCTAGGAAAGTAGGAAGGAAGAACATTAAGATCGATCGATACAGGACACAGACAAATGAAGGGTTGTTTAATTTTACTTTAAGAATTTTCTTTGACGGAAGAAGATTGCCGTCTAGGACATTATAGACAAACGATGACTTGCTTTTCTTGATTTTGATGTGAGAATGTGGAATATGATGCTTTTGGAGGTGTTTACCAACCATTCAAATATATTTAATATAATCAAGTGATTAGGATAAGTAATTAATATATTAAATTTAGGGTTGAATTATTTGAATAATAACAAGTTTGATTCTTGACAGAAATTAAATGATAAATACTATGAAATTTGTAAAAATTCATGCACAATATTAATCAATCAATTAAACTAAACTTCATTGATTCGATTCTTATGTTACAAATTGGGTTAATTCAAACTGAATTTAACTATATTATATATCCAACATCATACAATAATTATATATATATATATATTCAATTTTTTTACATATTAGACAAAATTGAGTGCTCATACACCTAATGAAGGTAACATAAAATCTTGCTAAATTAATTAGTCTAACTAACAAAAACTCATATTTTCATACAATATTTTCGTATCAAATAACGCTGCTGAATATAAATAATAAAATCATTTATATGTCTAACAACTTGACCATTCTCAACATGATTTAAAAATAGCTTCGAGGGGGGACTAATGTTTAGTCTTAGCGTTGAAGGCCCGAAAACAACGTCAATATTTTTAAGACAATTATGGTAATTACTTAAAATTAAAAGAAATTGGCTGGTTGCTGGAACACTAATTTCAAGAGTAGAGTTTTCCGCTAAAGATCGATGGAATAAAAAAGTTGTATTCTTAATGGGGAAAAATCCAATTGATAGATGTTGGATCGATGCATCAATTTGTAATCGCCATAGCCTATTAAAAGGGTTTGTGTATATGTATTGTACACAAAATTTTGGCAGAAAACCTAAATCGTGAATTTACTTAGTCTTCATAAACTTCCATGTTAAATATATATACTTTGAAATTTAGGTTAATAGATTTTCTAGCAAATGAAACTAGCTAGCTTCAGTCACATAACAAAATATCTATTTACATACATGCACTTCCAAATCTAAAGTAACTATTAGAGTTTTATCAGCGCACAATATAAACCAAACACAAATTATATTCAGCCGAAGCAAAATAAAAGAGATAAAGAGATAAAGAACAACACAAGAGAATTTTACTTGGTTCAATAACTAGGATAAAATCCTTGTTACCTACATCCAAGGACAAAGAACATGTAGACTCTTTTATTAACACTACAATAACAGGGAATATCCCAACAGCCTCAGTAATTACAAGGCTAAACTATCAATAAGAACAAAGCCTAAAATACACATGTAATAAAAAAAACAAGATTTAAAGGGTAAAAATGAGAACCACTCTTTACCAATGTCAAGACCAGACATTATCCAATCTTCTACTCTTCTCTCAACCAGTTCTTTACAGAGATCAGTCTCAAGAACACCAATAGGATCAAACCCGAGAGAGAAAGAACATCCACCTGCAATACCACAGTAACAAGAACGCAAAACACAGACCACAGAACAACCTATATCATCATCACTCAGTTTTTCCTCACCACACTCAAGATTTGTGCAGAAATAGCAAACCCTAGCGGAGCTAGGTTAGAGAAGAAAAACGCAAGATGAAAAGAGAGAGAATAAGGAAGCTTCTGAAGTCACTTTCTAAAAGGAAGTGTAAAAGCCAAATAAGGAAAAAAGGAATGTCACTGCACTTTGTGATTAAAAGCAATATATATGGCAGCAATTAAAAACAAGGCAATACGCACCGTTTCAATTAGTTGGCAACAGTAATATGCTACTTGGGCTTCACAAGGCCCAACGGAAACTTTTGAACCTTATCATTATTCCATATCCTAAGCAAAGCATATATAACGCTTTTTAATATGGTTTTTTTCCTATCCTTTTGATGGAAATGTCAAAAGCCTTTTCCATACAATCACAAGAAGAAAACCAGGAGAGGTAATTAATTAACTCAGAGGATGGAGCAGCTATTAGGGTATGGATCATATGCTACGTGAAGGTACAAAGGAGAAGGATAGGTGCCACATATGGGACAAGGTGGAGGATAGTTTTCCTTTGTCGTGGTTTCATCTTCCTTTTCTCCTCCATCTTGGCCATCCTCGTCTTTTTCTTCTTCTTTCACATCTTCCACACTTAATAACGTTGCATAACAGAATTTCTTTCTCATCTGGTTGGTTAAGAAAACAGCATCGATTCCTACTCCAGTTACCACCAATTGATCACTGGTTTCGCCTTGTAATGCTAATGATCGAACACCTGAATGTTTGATATATATATATAATAAATTTAATAATAGTGAAAAAATAATTTATATGTAATTTTTAAAAATTTGTCGCTAAAATTTTAGTAACAAAAATTGTCAATATTGACAAATTTTGTCGGTAAGGTTTTAATTTGTTTTATATTTGGCCATGACAAAGGAGCAGCACAACGTTGTTCACATAAAATGGCTGCACATATACCTAGTCTATGAAATATGAATCAAGATTTATACACTACGTACTAGCTATGTATTTAGACTTGTCGGCTATACATCAATCAAATTTAAAATAAAATAGATCTGACAAAGTTAGCAACGGATGATCGAATGTAAATTATTGAACATGACATATGCACCTTGACATCCAGCGGCAATTTTGAGAGCCTTGCTTCTGCATTTGTCACTCTCCATGTGCACCTCTATAACTATTTTCTGCTTTATGCATGGCAGTATTAATTTAAATATATACATAGATCGAGTTATTCAAATAAATATCATACCTTGTAATTTAACTATTTATTAATCATTGCAAGTGATTTCACCTTCATATTTGATAATCTGAAGCAGAAGGCTACTTTAGCTTTATGTTGTTGGAGTTGTAGAAGCTAGCTAGATTCGCGGGTGATAAAGTATGTTGTTTGTATGGACAACGCTACTACGCTAGTGATTATATAGGAAAATGGTGAGTTGACGCGCCCATCTTACTAGGCACTTGAAAAAGAGGAAGAGATAGATGATAGAATTAAATATATATACTGTTGATACTGAGAGATAATTTTACTACCTACTGCAAGAAGGCCTCAGATGGATACATGTAATATGTACAACAACAAAAAAAGTTATTTTCAATACATAATAACTGATAGTTACAACTTGAATGTTCGTCGTCTAATTTGTCGCATTCCTATATGCATTATTAAAACGCGTCTCGAGAGTCTTCTCTTCCCATTTCCCATAATATCAACAAATATCAATAAATATATATATATATATATATATATATATAAAATAGAACTCAATTGATAACATATATTAAATTTTTTAAAAAAATTGGATTTTAATTATTTATATATAATATATTTTTGAAGAGGGATGAAATTAATCACATAATTGATTAAAAAATTAAAACTTTAGAATTTTATTTATATAACACATGTGACATTCTTTTCAATAGTTTTTATCCTATTCTTGCATTTAAATTTAAGATGTTCTACATTGTCACAATGATAACACACACTTTTCTCATACAAGTCCATATGCTTAGTTTTTGTTTTCTAGGTAGATTTCTTATTCGCTTTAAAGCCTAACCTATGTCTAGATGTGTTACAATTCTTATTCAACCAGTAAATAGCATTGGGTCTATCTACCTTGAGAGTCCTAAAGGCAGACTCTAGCTTATTTTGGAGGTCCTTATTCTCTTTAGTCAACTTTTCTATCTCACCCTCCAATTTTTCAATTTTTTCTTCCAATAGAGCATCACAAATTGCCGCACATTCCTCTTTCTTATGCTTTTTCAATTCAACAACCAGAGAAGCATTTTCGTTTTCAAGTTCAAAAGCAATATTTTTAAGGCTAGTGATTTCCTCCTCTAGGCTCTCGTTGGTTTTTCTCAATTCTTTATTAGCCTTAGAGAATTTTTTAAGTTCATTCTTTAATTCACCAAAGTCATCAATCAACTCATCATTATGTTCACGTATTTCTAAATACTCATCTATTACAAAGTCTGACATTTTCAATAGATGCTTCTTTGTTAACAAATGCATGGAAGATCTCAACTCAAAGAAAATTTACCTCAGTGTCTTCACCTTCTGAGTCAGTTCCAGCCATAAGACAAATGTTAGTCTCAGCTTCACTGCTTTCAAAGCCTTCTTCCTCTGAATCAGAATCACTCCAAGCAGCCATCATTGCTTTCTTGAACTCCTTCTTTTCATACTTCTTATTGTCTTTAGCCTTCTTCTCCTTTCTACTTTCTTGCTCTACTTCAGAACAATCCTTAATCCTATGATCTATTTTGCCACACCTAAAACAACTATAATCAGTTCTTGAATAAGAGAATGTTTTGGATTTTACCTGTTTATTGCTTGAGCTTCCATTAAACTTTTGGTTCTTTAAGTGTTTTTTGAACTTCCGCCCAAGCATTTCAATATCCTCCTCATCATTTGAGTCATCACTCACTTCCTTTGATTGAGGTTTTAAAGCAATGCCTTTATCCTTCAATCTTACATCTTTCTTTCTGTGGGACTCTAGTTGCATCTCATATGTCATTAGAGATCCCGCCAACTGCTCAAGGTTGAAAGTCTTAAAATCTTTGGTTTCTTGCAAAGCAGTGACCTTTGGCATCCAATCCTCTCTAGGGAGACTCCTCAGAATTTTTCTTACTTGCTCCTCAACCTGTATGTCCCTGCCTAAAACATTTAACTCATTTACTATGTTAGTAAAACGAGTTATCATATCCCTAATAGACTCTTTAGGCTTCATAAAGAACAGTTCATATTGATGCATAAGGAGATCAATTTTAGACTGTTTTACCTCGTTTGTACCCTCATGTGTTACCTCTAGAAGATTCCACATTTGCGTGGCAGTCTTGAAACCCATCACGCGGTTGTATTCTTGTGTCCCTAGTCCAAAGTGAAGAATTCTCTTGGCTTGAGCATTGTATTCCAACTTCTTCCAATCTTCATCAGTATATTCGTCCTCAAGTTTTGACACTCTTTCTCTCTTTTCATTCATCTTTGTGATATGAAATTCTCCTTTTTCAATTACCTTCCAGATAGTTCTGTGCTTGAATAAAAATCTCCATTTTGTTCTTCCAGTAATTGTAGTACTTTTCCTCGAATAGTGGAGGCCTTTGGATAAAGTAGCCTTATCTTATTGTCTCCATTGGGTTCATCTTAAGATCTACTCTTCAAGAGTTACCTGCAAAATAAAGAGAACACAGCTCTGATACAATTGTTGGTCCCAGATGAACTCAAGAGGGGCAGGTGTGAATTGAATTTTAAAAAATAATTCACATTTTAAAATAAAACTCAAAGCAATAATATGTATATAAGAGACAAAGAAGACACAATCAATTTTAACGTGGAAAACCTAATTGGGTAAAAAATTACGACGTCCAAATTAGATAATCAATCCAATGGACAACTTTATTATGATAATTTTGTGTACAAGAGTTCCTAGTATCCTAGTTTTCTAGTTTACCCTTACACAACAATTATCCCAACTGGTATCCTTCTTTCCCATCAAAAAGTTCTCTTCTCAATTCACCAAGAATAAAGACAGACTGGTATCCTTGTTTCCCAGCTAGACTGGTATCCTAGTTTCCCAGTCAAAAGTCACACGTCTCAATTCACCAAGAATAGAGATAGAACTGGTATCCTAATTTCTCAGTTGCGACCTCTTTCAAAGTCAAGAAGAAGAATACAATAAAATGGTTACTTTTACGCTTTTATTCCTTAAGCAAATAGGTACCTTTAAATCCTGATGGAGAGTTGAATAATTAAACTTGTCAAACATTTCTATATGATCTCACAACAACTCTCTCAATGATGCAAACATAAACTCTCTAAAACTCTAATATTATTTGGAATTGAATGCATACTCTAAATAGTAACATATGTTTCTATTTATACTAATTTAAGTATATGATTTTAACTAATTTTTGAATGCAATCCTAAAAGATATTCTGCAATCTTAAAGATATTCTATTATATTATGCAATGCAATCTTAAAAATATTATATCCTATTTTTAAATGTAATATTAAAAAATATTCTATCCTATTTTTGGATGCAATCTTAAAAATAAATATCTTGACAAGATCAATCTTCTAATCTCCTTACATAAATCTAAAAAATAAATAGAGACAAATTTTCTTAATTTCATGTCATCTTGAATGATATCAATCTTTAGGATTTTTCAAATAATTTTATCAATTATGTTGATCTTCATAAATCCAAAATATCAATAATTTCAAAATATCAAATCCAAAATATCAGTAAGATCAAAATATCAAATAAATATCATCAGTGCAATAAATCTAATAATGTGACATTCATTGTTTGTTATCATCAAAACTTCATAAATCATTTTATGCATTAGGGGTTCAACAAATATCAACATTTTCAAGCTAGCTAGTTGTTATTGAAATGGAGTTGGCGCTTCAATAATTGATTGGTTGTATAATAAAACAGTGGCATTGTGGTGAAAGAATCCGTGCTATGAGGTGTAGTCGAGGAACCCTCACAAGAGCTGGATCTCGTCCTTGTCAATCCAAGCTGTTGGATAATGTTCCGTTTAATGTTTGGCCCAAATCCCTAGGAGTTGAAAAAAAGGGAATGTTGACTTGGACCCAAATCTCGAGGGTTGACCTCGGCCCAATTCCCTGTTTAGGGTGCAGAATAGACATAAGACGTCCCTGTTCACTTCAACTGTAAAAAAGTGCCACTCGAGTTACATTAGTAGCCTAATTATCACAAGAAAATAATGGTTAAAATGTGTTTTTTTTCCAAAAAAAAATTAAAATGTGATTTCATTCTTGCAAAAAATTTAGTATATTTTTTTTCTTCAAAAAATTAAACTATAACAAATTTTAATTCAGAATTAGGTTATATATCTAAACTTATATCTTGTAATTTGTGACGATTTTTTATTTTTTTTTGCAATTTAAGATCATAGAAAATTTTTGATTAAAAACTGTAATAAATGTAAATGAAATGTATAATCTATTTTTTTCATATATAATATGAATCTCATTTTATGAAGAATTTGTAATCGATAACTTGTATGTATATATAAGTAGTGTTATTTCAACTTTGATTTCTCCCATAATTCTAATAAGTCTTTATCTCTTAACTCACCTACTATTATTATTATTATTATTATTATTATTATTATAATAATAATAATAATAATAATAGACTAGATACTGTTATCTTTTTTTATATTTTTATTTATTAGATATAATTAGTATTATCTATTCCATGCAATGCATAATGCATAATGCCGGGGTGTACTACTACTATAGTATATGTACTGAATCTATTGTAACCTCACACTCACCTGGAACTCCCTATAGACTCGTGGTATTCAAATTTGGAGTGATGTTCTTTTCAATATATATTTTTTTATCCTCTTCTCTACAAATGGTTGAGTTGTGACTGTTCTTCTTCCCAGTGCCCCATGACTTGAACCCTTGTTCCTGTGGGGGCTGACTGCATCAATCGCTACCAAATCACAGATATATATGAAAAACACAAATAATGTAACAATTTCTGCCACTCCAAATACTATATCCGCAAATTCACAAATAGACACAAACAGTTGAAAATATAAAAATCAAATCAAATCAAATCAAATATATATATATATATATATATATATATATATATACACTGCTAAAATGTCTCTCTTCGAAAAGACCTGATAAGCACAAGTGTTTCTCGCTCTCTGCTCTTTTGAGGCATTTCATTGTTTGCTGTGGTGGATTTTGCAGCCTTGTGAAGAAGAAGCTCTCGAGTTCGGACAAACGACGCCTCAAAAGTCACAACACTGTATATCTTGCTTAATCATTCATGTCTTATTCTCACATTTTACTATTATTAATGTTTTTTTATCAAACCATTTTTTTATGTTATTCAGATCACATTCTTCTTTATATATGGCAGAAGTACCTTTATACTTCAAATAATAAATCTTTGTCGTATGAAAAAAAAAAAAAAACTGTGTACAGTAAATTTATTTCATCTGTATCGAATGTTTTTCCACTCTCCAAATTCAAAAACAACGTGGAAGAGATAATTTTTCTTTTTTGGTAATGGATACTAATGCAGCAAGTCCAACCTTTGCGGGTCAAAAGACCCACCAGATCAGATTGCTTCCTATAATGAAAAGAATGAAGGTGCTGCTCAGATCGACGAACAAGTCATGTTTATCCAAAGGTATTATTGTTCTATCAATATTCAAATTAGTACATGAACTGGTGTCTAGAAGAGCGATAATAAGTAGAAAGAGAATCTCCATGATGATGTAGGAGACTATTTTTATAGAAATCAAATAAATATGAATGAATCACAACCTACCTACAAGCTGTAGCCTCAAAATGCAGAGATAAGAATGGCTAGCGCTTCTCATATGGTGTACTATATTGGATGCATTTAACTTATTCACTTTTGGTCCTATAATTTTAAGATTGTATAATTTTAGTCCAAATTTTATTGTATATTTGATCTTCTAAATTTCAAAAATTTCACAATTTAGTTTATTGTTAGTGTATCATAAACTTATTTAACAAAAATTGCTGATATAACACTAACACGTTAACATAAAAAATAGCATGACAGTCTAACAAATATGTTAATATGATACTAGTACTTAATGTGACAATAACTGTTCAAATTGTATAATTGTAATATTGTCAGCATACTATTATTTAGTATTATGTTGATTTAATGTATTAATCTGTTAGGTTACATTTAAGTAATTTCATTTAAAAAATCAACAATAGTGGTGAATCAAAAAATTTAAATTTTAAAAACATAAAAAATCACATGTGCTTGGTTTTAATCCTAATTTATTCGATGTTATATAGTTCTTGCTTCGTATATATAATCGTATTTTATCATTTTACATGGTAATGTCTTTTTATTTGTTGAAACGTCTGTTAATTGCAATTTGTCTACTATAGCTATAAAAGACAAGAACTAATGAGCCTTAATTAATTTATACAAATAAAAATAAAATACAAAACTTGACTTATTTGATTAAAATTTAAATTTTAGGCATAATGCATTTAAAAATATAATATTTGAACTGGGATTATTTGATTTGTTTACAATTTAATGATTTTTTTTCTTTTATCAAATCCCTTTTTCAAATTTGCCCCTCATGTTAGTTAAGGT
>PYAF01000356.1:1229062-1274965 GCA_007407185.1 Glycine tomentella
ATTTTTTCTGATTGGTAACCTTAATCAATATATAATTATGTAATATGTTATTTTTTATCATTTTATGTAGACATATCACATAGTTTTTAATGTCAAATTTACAATATTTAACTTTAACTCATTTGCATAAATGTCACAAGTCAAGTGTAAATAATTAATAAATTTATTTATATATATCATCCCAACCCTCTTCAAAAATGCGATTTAACAAATTTAATTCAAGTTCATTAAAATTATGATAAAGTATTTTGATACTATATATTAAATATTATATTTTTAATGAATACATTTTATGTTAATTTTTAATTAAATTTTTAAGGAGAATACTTAACAAAATCGAATTAATTATTTTATTATATGTTCGCGAAGGTGCCTTTTTCCTATGTTATTGGAGAAGCGACCAATTGATATATAAAATCTTTCCAAACGTAAAGGCAGTAATAACTTGGAACACAAAAGAGCTTTTGGCAGCTAGCCATTATAACAGCAGCAATGTGCAAATCTGATACTAGGATCCTATCAACTTTTTAAAGAACCCCATGCATTGGAATTTGCAGATAAAGAGAATAATAATAAGAAAGAAGAAAACAAAGTTGCTGATTTAATAGTGTATATTGTTATTAATGTTCGTAGGCAACAAAATTATGGCAGAGAAAGGACAAAATGGAATAGCTGTCCATAGTGCAAAGATTTTATCTAATTGCAGAAATTGCTCTGTACTGAATGGAACACACTCACAACAACAAAGCGCTATGTAGGGTGTATCTAGCTAGCTATATATAACTATATGTTTACTTATATGAAGACCAGTGGACAGTGACCCTTTTATTCTCCTTCAGATGAAAAGCCTGAGTCTGAATATATTGTTATCCCAAAAAAAAATGCTAGGTTTGGAAGGGGAAGAAAAGCAAAATGCAAGACATAAGAGAGGATAAGAACTTGAACATTGAACATGATAAACAATTGGGTCATCTAAGAGAAAAAAGAAAAATAGTATCATAATTATTTTTATAAAGTAAAATTAGTTTATATATGTTCTTTTACTTTTGAAGAGGATAGGTAACTTTCTTTTTCTTCTCAAAACTTGCGACAGACAAGTAGATTTTAACTTTACCCGAAGTTACTTTTATTTCACTTTCTTAATTTTGTTTCTTATAAATACCTTTAGAAAATTTTATATTAATTTATTAAGTTGGGATAAATAATGTGTGTTATATTTTAATTACTTTATTTTAATGTGAATAAATTTCAATTATTCAAAAAAGCCTTTTTATTATATATGTAACTTTTAACACCGTACCATTAACAACTAATTTTTATTAATAATTTTAGAAATTTAAATAATGAAATAAAAATTATGTTTAAAATCAATAGACAATATATCATACAAATATTTTAAATTTCATTTCATCTTTTAAAAATCTATAAAAAGAAGCTATCTTTAGTTATCTTTCAGAGTCGTAATACACATTACTTACAAGAGAGAAAACACGAAAAATATTCAGACTGAGGGCCTATTTGGATGTTAACTTCTCTAAAAGCACTTCTAGAAGAGAAAAGTAAAGAGAAAAGAATGAAATGAGCTTTTCTATAAGTAAAAATAAGCTCTATATTAGCTAATTTATAGATGTTATATCATCTGTTAGAGAAGCTACATTGGTGAGCTTCTACAAATTAGCTAATGGAGAGCTTATTTTTACTTATGGAGAAGTTCATCTCATCTTTTTGCTCTTATTTTTTTTTCTAAAAGTGCTTCTAGAGAAACTTACCCAAACAGGTTCTGAATGGCTCAATCCGTGAAATAGGTCACCTTGACTAAATGAGAAAGTATTGATCGAGGACTCATCAGTTCCCTCATATTTATCAAAAGGTTATTTTAATCGTTCATATTCCAATGAAAAATTAAACATACATGAGACTGTTTAAAATTAACTTCAGGCTTATCGAAAGTTGTTGGGAGCGGTCCCTACATATGCAAGTCTCATTCGTAATTATTAATTCATTATCACTAAAATATTCCTTTATATTAAAATAGACTAATATGATCTTGCAGATTTCACCTCTTAAAAAAAATAATATGACTTTTAGAAATTAAAAAAAAGCATAATTCAAGTATCTTTATATATATATATATATATATATGGGTGTACACGAGTCAAGTTAGATTAAATTTGGGAAAATTTTATACTTAGTCAAAATACTTAATTTAAATTGAATTGATTGGATTTATGTATATATTTTTTTAAAACTTGAACCAATTCAACTTGATCAATAATGAGTTTAGTTACGTTAGGTATATCGAATCCAAAGTTCCAGATTTTCTTTAAAAAATAAATAATAATTTTTAAAAAAAATATTTCACCAATAGGCTAGGTCATCAATTCAAAGGTTTAAAAATAATTAAAATTCATTATCCAAACTAAAAATGATCAAATTTGAACAGTTCTAGTTGGATTTAGACTTGAACAATGACTATACTTAAATCAATGTGTTTGGATTGGGACAGATCGAGTTTAACTTATTACAATCTTACCCGAACCTGTGAACAAACACCCTTTGCCCCCAAACTCGTTACCTCATGTTTGTAGATACGTACGTATATATACAATAAAATGTTTGGCTTTCTTGTTTATATTATCTTGATAGATTCTTGCATTGTGGCCAATGCTACATGATTCTCTTACCTGTCCATGAACAACAAAAACACTTGTCTTTCAACTTTATAATTTTAATAAGTTTTGTTTCCATTGTCACACATTGGCATGTGAATGTACTTTTCCAAAGTGCAACTCACGTGAGTGTTGCTATCTCGCAAGTAACAAAAATCATAGCATACTAATGTACGATATTACAAACGCAAAATAGTTCAGGAAAAGAAGAGAAAATAACTAGCTTACGGAAAATTAAACTCATGGATATTATAATTTTAATAAGTTTTGTTTCCATTGTCACACATTGGCATGTGAATGTACTTTTCCATATATAATTACAATAATAATAAAAATAGATAAATATTGGCAGGCATAAAGTTAATTCATTTTATCCTTCGGATTATATATGCAGATCTACCGTATAGGCGTATAGCCAGTTAGATAAAATGGAGGCTCTGTGAAATGTGTGAATCTGCTATCGGTTTCATTTTCATAATAGAGACAAACATTTCAGATTCATTTTTTAAATAATTTGGAATGTCACGAGAAACTTTTCTGAATTGAGCAATAGAGTTCTCTGCATAATTGGACCCTAAAAAATGTTTCTGTTTTTGGTTTCATTCTGGTCTCATTTGGTCACATGATATTCAACTAATGGACACCAAAACGCGTACAGGTCAGCAACATATACAATATTGACATTATTCGCATTCATCATATCATTTACTAATTTTAAATAATTTACGAAATAATAGCATCACTTTAATCTATGCAATTAAGCAGCATGATATAGTAATCATTCGGCATATTATATACATAGATGCATGACTCCAATCATACAAAAAGCGTACCGTACATATCATATTCATCGATCATGAAACATGCGTAAGTAAAAACATTCAAATCCAAATTAAACAAAATCTTCTCAGTCTCCAACTTTATTGCAACTAACAACTCTTCCAATTCTCCAAGGACACTCCAGCTATAACGGGCTTAGGCTCCACTATTAACAAGACATATGAAGTTAGAGCTGGATAACGCAACGGAGTGCATTTATTTTCTTTCATTCTTAATTAAAAACAGAGTGCAAATTCAATGTGATTCGTAAACAAACTTAATCAATGATAACCACTTGTAAATCATCTGGATAAGTTGTTGCAACATATATAATTATTAGTTTCAGGTTTAAATTCTAAATATATAACTATGCTAAATATTTATCAGTCTTTTTTTGGTGATCATGCATAATTTCCGCCATTAGTATTATATTCTTATTCGTTTTGAATATAATTGCCTTAGTGTAAAGAAAACCCTAAATCTATAATCTTGCCCGTGTACCTCACCTGGCTCACCAAGCACGCATGCAGTTTTTGTGCAGTTTAATTGGCATCAATATTAATTACTTACTCAATTATTGGTTTTTGAATCAAAGCCAATGAATTATTTTAGTTGAAATGAAATGCCTAATAATTAAGTGTGTGTGTGTGTGTGTGTGTGTGTGTGTATATACGGTGGAAAAATATAGAAAAAAACGTGAGGTTAGAGAACTTAATCAGGATTTGTAAATACTCAATAATATTTTAATTTTAACTGTTTATTTAAATTATATGATTAAGGTTAGTAAATGTTTATGAAAAATTTGCTAATATAGTAGCACTTCTTTTTTTAAAAGTACCTTAACAAGTTATAATTACGATTTTCTTATAATATATTAAAAGTGAAACTAGATAATAAATATCTTATATATATATATATATATTAAATGTTATTATAACAAGCCACTATTTATCAAGACAAAAAAGACTTGCCTGTATAATTTTGTTTTTTTTTGCCACATATTTACGATACATTTAAATCAAATAGATGATAATGACCTAGCTAGTCTCGATCGATCCCACGCCCAACCAAGTCTTGTTCTTTATTATCAATTTTTCAATGATGTGCCAGTCAGTACACATATTTACCTTTGCTTTTAACTTGAACTTCAATGTTTGGAATTGACTAGCATAACCTTTTGTTAGCATGTGTTTTTTATGAGGCTGCTATATGTCTCATTCAATTAATGCATAAACATGATGTGTTTTATATTTTAATTAAATAAATGCATAACAAATATTAATCATGCATGATAAAGACTTTAACTTTCAGGCATATTGATAATATAAAATTTGTACACTGGTTTTTTTCCACAGCAAAGCAATTATTATTATTATAGATTAAGAAGACTGAATTTTCACAAGGAGTGGCAAATTATTCAATCACAACATTATACAGAGAACAGTCCCATGAGTGGCCAATTTGTACAATGTTAATTAACTAATTAGAATTCACCTTAAATATGATTTTAAAATGGTTATTTTAAAGCTCAATAATTTTATTATGTATGATAATTTATTATTAGATGATAATGTAATTTTTACATAACTAAGTTAAAATTAATTATATAACATATAGTTAGTCTAGGTTAAATTGAACTTAAATCTCTTATATATATATATATATATATATATATATAAAGTTTTAGGGTTTGAATTTTGTAGATAGAAATAAAATTTTTGGAAAAAAGATCCTACTAAAAATGATCAATCTAATTTTTCAATGGAAATAATTATAAATGCCTTAAATTCACAAATTTTCCTTTTTGCTTCATCTCTCTCCCCATGAATTCTAGCATCGGATTTCAATTGAATCTGAAACGTAATAGACCTTCAAGACGAAATAACTAATGGATGTCTTCCCTTTGGGACAATAGGAAAACTTCGAGAGAAAAAAAAGTCCATCAGAGAAAACTACCCTCGTGATCTTGCTGTTTTATATCTTAAAGTTGAGGTTTATTATATAAAAAGTACTAACAGATAAAAATATTTATTTAAGTGTTAAATTTATTTTTATTGGTTAATAAAAGAATAAAATATTAATATATAAATATACATTGTGAATTTATATTAACAATATGATGTATAATACTAATATTTGATGTATTAATAAGATATACTCATATACTAATAGAATTCCCTGTTTGTATCAAGTACAATTCTGTTAATATAAAGTCTTAAATCTCTATATATACAGTTTAATTTTTATCAAACAAAGACTATATATTTTGAAGTCATATAAAAAGACTATAATATATATAGAAGTTAATTAATCTAATTTTAAATTGTGAACATATAATTCTTTTAGTGATTGTGGCTTTTAATTAATTAATCTGCAAATCATGATTGGAAAAAAAAAAATACTATTGTTATTACGTGATAGATTAATAAAAGACAGAAGAATCCAGATAGATAAATGAATTATACAATAAACAAAGGTTGGTCTGGAAGGAGTATGATCCATATGTATGGGTCCAAGAAAGCATTGTGCTCGAGGTTGTGGAGGGAAAATTGGGGGTCACAGGGAAAAACTAGCAACTAGCTGAGCACACTAATGGAATCTAAAAGGCTCTAGGAGAGTTCAGAGCAACAAAATACTTTTATGGAAGGCAAGAGACAAGGTAGGAGCAGGGATATGTGTATGGAGGATATTGTTTTGTTGTGATGATTAATGGGCACGCATGTGAATGGAGGTGGGTACGTGATTTGTCCTTGTGGAATGGTGACAATACTGGAACACGGAAGCAACAAGAACCCAACAGCTCTAAATACATATCATATCATATGATCCTTGTCATTAATATCATATGTTTATATCTCTCGGCTGGTATATAAGCTCATTATAATTAAATACACTCATCAAATCATGTGTTGCAGAATAACTTGAATTAATTAAAATCCTATGTTCTTTGTTATTAAGTTTGTGTCAGGGATTATACAAGTAAAAGTGACGAGTGAAAAATGACCATGAGTCAAATTATTATTAACATTTTAATGTTAAATGCGATCATATTGCAGAGTTTTATTTAGAACTATATAATTAAGTGTGTTTAAACGAAAATAATACTAAGTTGGATGAGGGGGCCGGGTTAGGATAATTCTCCATAAGATTCTAGGTTCAAGATTTATTATTATCATTATACAAAAGAAAAAGAAATAGTAGCATTCTGATGTTTGGATATGCATGTATATCAGTCTCTTTCATGACTTTCCATCAACTCTTTTCATTTCTATTACTTGTACCTAACACCATAGGTAGTTACAATTATGAATGCCTTTGTTTTCAGCGGAACAACATCTTTGAGCTTGGAAGCACGGGGAAAACCACAATCAACTATGAACTTCCAAGATTAAAAAAGAAATGCTAATTTATATTTTGTTACGGTTAAAAGAAAAATTATGCTCAGGGTAGAGTCCCCTCCCATTTTTTTCCCTTTTGTTTGGATATCTCATACCTTTCTTATAAAAAACAAATCCCTTGTGAAATTAATAATGAAGTTTGTCCTTCCTTTCCAGCAATGCATTTCTGTCTACTTGAATTATTGACAATATGACATTATAGAGACTCCTAATTAACAGCTTAACTCAACACAGGCAGGGCAAATTAGTAGCTTGTGGTGGTTTAGTCCATGTGATTGACAAAAAAATGATATAATTTTCCGAAATACATTTGGCAATTGTTAGATTAATACTAGATCTAATTAATAAGAACATGATCATGGATTTATGTCTAACTATATTTTTATAGGTAAAAGGAATTTATTGATAGAAAAAAGAGGTACTCTAACCACATACGAAAAAGCTTTTGTACTAAAAACACATAGAAATACAAGCAATTGGATTATGCACCAATCAAGAAAAGATAAAAGTTTGCTACCTAGATTAGATTGAACCAAGACCACGAGTGAACGTTAATCAATGGGTCATGAATTTATGTTAAAGTTAAATGCACTTACATATCTTTTTCAAACTGCTGTATAATTAGTCTTTTTATTGTATTAAGAATTTTTTATTATTAAAAAAAATATTATAAAAGAAGTACAAGAGGTATTCCAATACTTATATACAAGAAATCCAAAACATCTTCATATATAGTCTAGTTCTTTAATAGGCTTTCTATACATGCATACATGACAAAGGGTAGAAGGACCAATCTTACAAGAAATACATCTACTTTAGAAATTATCTAAGTCTAAGCCAATGAGTACAATTTAATAAGATCTACAGTTAAAAGTAAGTTCATTACGGTGTAAACAAATTAACTAGAGATCTTGCAAATTAAGTCACCGTCCATTTTTTTTTCCCTTCAATTTATTCCTCTTCATCAAACGGTTACACTACAGAGAAATCACGTCATGCATCAAAGCTATTAAATTCCAATCAGCTTTGTTAAGTGGTTAAAATTTCCTTTATACTCTCTTTAATTTTATTCACTTATGTAAAAACTTGACTCGTGCGTGTTAACAATTATAAGACTTGAGTTTATAACATTCAAATTATTTCACTTAATTAATGGGACCTGTTACTTATACATAGTGTACACGTAAGTTGGCTCGTTAAACAGTAAACGTGACTTGGGTTATATCTTTACACAATCAAGGAATTTAGATCAGAATCAGATGCCTTTTTCAATGAAGAAAAGAAATTAATAATAAACTATATATTATATGATATCTGCTGAGCGTTTCTTTATTGGACAAGCTAATAATTGCAACGAGGTAAAAGTGGATGCAGTAATTTCAGTGTCCGTGATTTGAATACCACAGTTCAAGTTATATATACAGAAATTAATCCATATCATCATGTGAACATCCATGTCGAATTTATGTACAGCTTTTGGATATATATGGAAGCTAGACGAGATAATTATGTATGAAAATTGATGCGGTTTCAAAGCTAATAATGTATTCTAATCTGTCTATTGGCACTGCATGGAACCTCCAGCTAGCAAGAATACATGTTATAATCGTAATATATGTACGAAACAAAAGCATATAAATCATGGCATTTTAATTTCACTTTCAAGCGGGAAAAGAGAGAGAGAAAAAAATGAAAATCAGCTTTAGGTGTCTCATATACGATGAGAAGGGTGTGATGGCACGTGTGGAGAGAGAAGGAGAAAGAAGACAAAAGTTTGATTGCTGGTTCGAGAAAGGATCGAGAGTGGAGGAGAGCCTAAAAAGCCCCCGTGAGGAGTGTTTGGAGGCATTCCAAAATCACAACTAAACATCCTTTTGTTGCTTCTCCTTCACTTCTTTCGATGGCCAATTTTCACTATCACGAGTTGATGATTCCCCTTCTCCCATTTTTTCTTCCAACTCAAAAACTTATGCCAAATATTACATTTTTTCCAATATACCCTTGTGCTGTTCATAGCTAAATATAATTATATTTCCTTAGTTTAAAAACTAAGCGGTACGGTACTTCCTATTTTCCTGGCATTCAGCTATATATATAAATTAATAACAAACTATATATATAATTGTTCCTGTAAAACTAAAATAATTAAATTAGATGTGACTTGAGTTTGAATTTAAAATTCTGTTGATTTATTATTTATTATTTCATTATAACTCTTTCATAAGGTAATGCATATCACTCAACATATTATTTTGGGAAAGTTTAGTATTAAGAAAATGATCATTTTTTTTAAAAAAAAATTGTTTCAGAAGTTGACAGAAATTATTATTGTTTGAAAACATGATAAACTAACACCCTTAATTTTTAAATAAATAAATAAAAAAAGAAGCCAATTCAATGATCTAGTATACTGCTATTAGATATGTATTATATTAATGAAATTCCATAATCTTCTAGCTGCACCACATCAATAATCAATAAGTTAACACTTGGCAAAGAGAAAGAAGCATTTCAAAATTGGGCAAATGGAAAGACTCCAAAATATATAAAAAGGGTACTTTTGTAAAACCAAAATGTATATAGTATTTATTTATGAATAAACTGAGACGGTCATGTGGGAAGAAAACACATGAGATCATATGGATTTGAGAGCTCATCCCTTCTTTTAAATGACCACAGAACTCTGCAGAGTTGATAGCAAAAGAAAAGCACCAGGGAGAAAGATAGCCAGAAGAAGGATCATAAGGGGAGAGAGAGAAAGAGAGAGCACACAAAATGGTTTCCAAAGAGCAAAAGAGAGCAGCACTGCATGAGAAGCTGCAACATCTTCGTTCTATTACTAACTCTCATGCTGTAATTCCCTGCATTATCTCCTCTGATATCTTTCTTTCCATTGGATTTCTCCGTGAATATTCTCAATGAAATAAGCCAATTGCCTAAAAGAATGTTCACTTAGACAGTAATATTGTTATACGTACAGTTATATATACTCCCCTCTTTTATTCACTTCCTCTTCCGAATTTGATTCCATTTTTGTTAAAGGAAACAATCTTCTTCCTTGCTATTTTTCTTATTATTCAAATCTTACTTAGTCATATATATAATTTTCTTTATCCCTATTGACCAAATCCATATTCATTCTTTTTGCATCTATGATTATCTATCTATGCTCTCATTTCCATTTATATCTGGGTAGAAAACTGAAGCACATAGAAATAAAATGATTTATGATGAATATTAATTATTCCAATATAATATTATTAAAATTAGTGATTGACAACTTTCTTTAATTTAATATCATTTGTCTTTGTCTTGTAAACCAACGCATATATATATATATATATATATATAGTTGTTTCCTATCAATTATATGCAGCTTATTGAGATAGTAAACTATCTAACTATTATTATTATTACTATTATTATTATTATTATTATTATATGAACGGTTGATGGCAGCTAAATAAAACCTCGATCATAGTCGATGCATCAAAGTATATCGAAAAGTTAAAGCAAAAGGTAGAAAGACTGAATCAAGAGATAGCCTCAGCAGAAACTTCAAGTGTCAACAACCCTTTGCCTATGGTATTTTCTTAATTGAGAAAAGTTAACAGCATCATCTATATTCAACAACTCCAGTACATATATGTTTGATCAAGTTCCTTGCAATATAAAAACATTGATTGGAGTGGCATTTTTGCTGAATGGACTTGTGCAGGTTACAGTAGAAACCCTAGAAAAGGGATTTCTTATAAATGTTTTCTCGGCAAAAGGGTGTTCAGGTCTGCTTGTTTCCATATTGGAGGCCTTTGAAGAGATGAGACTCACTGTACTTGAAGCTAGGGTTTCTTGTACAGACACTTTTCGATTTCAAGCAGTTGGAGAAGTAAGATATACACATACATAGCAAAGAAAAACTATTACAATTGCTTATTTATTTTCAACATGTGTATCATTGATCTCTCTCACTCTCTTTTCCTTGAATGTTATCAATACTTTAGGATGTCACATGTGTTGACCTTTTATAAAACGTTCCTTATTGGGGGACGCCAGTAAAGGGACATAGTTACTGTGTGCATTAATTGATGGTCATGCATTGACAGTGTTACATTAATCTTAACCTTAACAATAATAGAGTGTTCATTAATTGTCTACCACGTACAATGTCTTTCAGTAACGAATTAATATTATACATTTTCTTGCATTTTTCTCCAATGTATATTCATGTATATAAGAATGACGGCAAAATATGAATGTAACTTTTGTAGAATGAAGAACAAGCGGAGACAATTGATGCACATGCTGTGAAACAAGCTGTGGTACAAGCAATAAAGAATTGGAGCAAAAGTGGCGATCAAGAAGAGTAAATCAGCAATCAAATATCTGCTATATATATATATATATATATATATATATATTAAAAATTGGAAGCTATCTTGTACGACGCTTGATTCCTCAAGGAAATATATATATATATATATATATATATATATATATGAGGTGTCGAAAATTATAATTAGGTTAACCTCACGATGTAATGAATGAATGAATGATTAATTATGAGCTTAATTTTCTTCAAATCATGCCAAGATTAGTTCCCTGGACAATGTTCTTAAGGTCAAAAGTAAAATGAAATGAGGCTAACCAGATGAGACACGTAAAACATGAAATGGCACCTCCCTAACGGAGTTTAGTACAAAAAAAGGCAACAAAGATGTTGCCTACTGAAACTTCAAGCAATGAAAGTTGACACCTGTTACTCATGGAATACACAAGTGATGAATGTTTTCAAGTTAATCATGAACCGAAGACACGTGACCTCACGGTCGCTCAGGAGCTGCACCATCCTTCAGCTTATAAAAATGGTCTTTGCATGGTAAACAACCGAACGTATAAATTTGTAAATAAAGTATATTGGGCCTTTATTCTTTACAATGGGCACATATGTTCTTCTACAGCGCCCTTTGGACTTTTGAACATTATATACATAAAGGGGTACGCTTTTGAAAGTATACACTATACAATTTTCGGATGATTTAATTAAGTTTTAACTTCCTAAATTTTTTCAAAATTTAGTTTGTATTTTTTAAACTTTTGTTTCATCAATTAGGATTTTTAAATTTTTATTAAAATTTTTAGTTCCTTAATTTTTGTTTGACCGATCAAAGTCCCTAAATTTTTTAAAATTTTAATTTTTAGTTTCTCAACAAAAATTTTAACATATTATTTTTATTTATTTAATGAGATTTCAAGGAATAATTTTTTTTTTAAGTTTAGGACTAAAAATCTTAATGGAAAAAAGTTGAGGGACATTGACAGTCAAACAAAAGTTTAGGAACTAAAAATCTAAGAGACTTTGATCAGTCAAACAAAAGTTTAGGGACTAAAAATTGAATGAGTTATGTACATGTAAAAAAAATAAACTCTTAATGACTTATCCTTAATTGTTTCTTGACTCTAACGAAAGAAAAAAATGCATTAATATGGGTTCAAGACTTCAAGTTTTGATCGCAAATTATTACACATGTGACCTTTAACAACATTTTTTGTTTGATACTTAATAAAAATGTTGCTAAAATCTTTGACAACATTTAAAAAATATTATCAAATATAAATAAATATTACTAATATGATTTCACGATATTTTATCAAATGTTGTATATAGTACATGCCGTTAAAACCTTTAGGTTGGGGTTTAGGTTTGGATCGGGGTCAAAGTGGTTTGGGTTTGGGTCGAAGTGGGAGGAATAGGAGTTTGGGTTGGGGTCGAAGTGGAGGAAGGACATTTTGGGTTTGGGTTAGAGTAAAGGGAAGAGGGTCAGGTTCCATAGTGGTTTGGGTTTAGTTCGGGGTTGGAGTAAAGGGAGGTGGGGTTTGGGTTGAAGTGGAAGGAGGAGGGGGTTGGATTTAGGTTTGGGCAGGGGTGGAGGGAGGACAAGTTTGGGTCAGGGTGGAAGGAGAAGGTGTTGTTGGTGCATGTAAGTCACAAGGATACTAGGAGTTGAACCTGGACTTGAATTTTTGTTGACGTATACTTCCACTCCAAGTGCCTATACTCCTAGTCACACTCAAGAGTTGGTTTTCGATATCATCCACATCAGGCGTATCAATAATGATAGAATCTAGATTAGTTAGGGAGTGGTTGCAAATGGTCGTATAACTTTTCAAGGATTAAATTTTTCAAGTACACAAAAACACATGAATGTTCATTAGGCAGATACCTAAGCCAATCTACGAAACACTTAATTCACCTTAAAAACCACGTAAGCCACTATATCAGAGTGATCAAGGTCTTTCTCATATTGTAAATTGAATGACACATTGCAAAGATACTGAAAAGTACCCTAAAACCTTTGTGGTGCAAGGGTTTATTGTTAGGACATATGATATTTTTCAAGGCATCAATATCCCTACGCAGGTGATACGTAAAATATGTTTGCAAAGGGCAAGTGTACCCTACACAAAAATATTGTAGACTCGATAGTATAGATATCGTGCCCTAGAGACTAGTTGTATTCTTAAATAATTCAATTTGTATAAACTAAATAATTTTGGGATAGAAATATTACAATTAGAAGCCCCCAAAATATTACTCACATTGTTTTTCCAATCCAAACTATGCCTAGGTCATTCACAGAGTCAAATTTTGTACACAAAGCAAAAGGACACCACTCCCACTTCTTTCCCTTCCTATCTATAATTAAAATGTGAAAAAGTGGAAAGGAGCGCGACTGTGTTAAGCAGAAGCATGACAATTCTCAAAAAATAATGACGTTGATGACCTTTTTATAAAAATTGGAGAACAACCATCCCGAGGAGTTTTGAGGGTGTTATGAAAAGAGCACAATCTTTCTCTTCATTAAAGCGCTCTTCTAGGCATGGGTGTTCAGGACTTAGCATGGGTGTGCTTCGGATTCAACATGAGTGTGCTCTTTTGACCCTTTTCCTCAACCCCTTTTATGCTGAATTTTTGCATTCTATCACTCTCACCTTATCTATATCACATTTTAACAGAATTTTGCGAATAAAATCAAATAAAATGCATTGAAGCAAGACCAAAACTTATGTATGAAACCACACAATTACCAGTTATTAGCAGGGTCAATCCTGAGATTTTTGGTGTCCTATATAAACCAAAAAAATTACATCCTCATAATTATTGAAATTAATAATGTTCGCCTTGAAATTTTTTGTTGTAGAACCCATTAATAATCCATTCATAATAAGATTATTTAAATCAACGATAACATGAATAATTAATATTATTCTAAAATTCGTTATTAACAATAACATGACTAGTGAATCGATACAAAATCATTTAAAGCAAAACAAAATTATTTAATTTACTTGGTGACATACTATATTGCAAATAGAATTTTAACATATTCACTTATTCTTTTGATTTTAACCCTCCAGTTTATCAAGAGAAAGAGATTCTTTTTAATCCGGAGTTTGGTCAGAAGATAAGTAAAGTCTAGCCAATAATTATCCTGTCAAGGATCGAATTCGGATACTACATGAATGATTCAACCTTAACTTCATTACATTTTCAATTATGCTAAAAGACTTTATCAAAATTGAAAATGTTAAAATTTTATTTGTGATATACTATGTCACAAGGTAAATTAATTAATTTTATTTTACTTTAAATGATTTTATACTAATTATTTAACTATTCATATTATCGTTACTTTAAATAATCTTGATTATAAATAAATTATTGATAAGTTTTACAATAACAAAAAAATCAAGATGATTTTTTTAATAATTAAAAATAAATAATTTTTTTATTGCCCATGACATCAAAGATTATCCCAGGATCAAACCTGAGAATTATCATATTCTAGAGAATTTTTAATTTTTATTATTTTCTTTTTGTGTACATAATTTATTCCTCTTTGCATTTTACAATTCAAATTCAATTAAACAGAAACAATTCTTCATGGTCACGTTATTACTAAATTATAATATTATATAAAAATTAATATTTATATAAACTATATAAAAAATTTAATACCCTCTTAAAATAAGATCCTAAACGGTCACCCAGCTTGATGGTGCTCAGGTCAGGCGAAAGGTCGCCTGTGCACAAAAAAGCTCAACTAGTTAGTTGAAGAGTGTTGCTTTATACACTATATAAAATTTCTTATACACTATATAGCTACAGTGTATACCCGAAACTACCCTTATAATTTTTTTTGCAAAATTCAAAAACTTTTGAAAAGCTTTCCTTTCTTCCTTCCGTTTTCATTCCAGGTGGCATAAGGATAGAAATAATTACGGATCAAATGATTCGTAGACACATCTTGGCAATTACGGATTAAAGCATCCGTTTGCTCAACCCTTGGCCAATTTCGGATCCCTGAATCCGTGTGCACTCCTAGGCCAATTATGGATCATTGAATCCGTACGCAAATGCTTGGACAATTACGGATCATTGAGTCCGTTCGCATTCTTGGCCATTTACGGATCATGGAATCCGTGCACATTAAGGACGCTATATTTTCTTCGACTTGTCTATATGTAAAGTATAAAAATATTATTTCATACTATCCGTGTTTTGCTTTTGGGAAGTTATTTCACAAACTTATAAAAGATGTTTTGTTTTTGGGAAGTTATTTCACAAACTGATAAGAGATGCATTCGTAGCCCATTTAAGGATCATTGGATCCTTATGCAATTCTTGGAAAATTACGGATCAATGGATCCGACAGCCTATTCCCTTGCTGGTACGGATCAATGGATCCGTTTTTACCATACCATCTTACGGATTCAATAATCCGTTTCGGACCAAATCAAGGTTTTCCGGATCAATTGATCCGTATGCACCATGGCCACTTTACGGATTGGTAAATCCGTTTCATACAAAATACGCTTTCTGGAAACACCTCAAGCAAAATAATTAGAAGGGCAGTTTCGGATTTTCACTATAGCTATATAGTGTATAAGAAATTCTTATAGTGTATAAAGTAACACTCTTAGTTGAATCACCGTAGCGATGGTAGCTAGACCTGTCAGCCTGGCCCATAGCCCACATAAATAGCCCCCCTGTTAAGTATATAGTTTGCATCCAATTAAACGTAAGCTTTAGCTTCCAAATAAATTTATATTTGTGACAAACTTCTATATTAACAATATTTGTAGTGAGTTAGTTTTTTTTAGATAAATATCTATTTGATCTTAAAATTATGAATCGATAATAAATTGATATTTAAAACATAAAGATTTAAATTTAGTTATTGAATATATATAAATAGTATAATAGATTAGCTAGTATAATAAAGACACATATGTTTTTTTTCAAAACAAAAAGAAAACCTAAACAATTGAGTAAATGCTTGAAATAACTCATTAAATATATCCGTGTTTCACATTTATATTTTTATAAATAAATATTTTTGAAATATGCCTTATATTATTAGTTAAATAAATATGATCCAATACGAATAATTTATACTAAATTTTTATTTACCAATAAAATATTATAGTTTTTTTTAATTAAAACAATATCATCGAAAGATATAGAACTTTTTTTATAATATCACTTGTCTTTTCCATTTCCCTTTTACATGGGCTTTATACAATTCAATCACCGAGTTGATCTCAGAAAATAGATCAGTATGGAAACTTCTCTGTTTTCCCCTCTGGTAATATTAAATATAAGTAATTAAAGAAACAAAAAAGATTACAACAAGTTGATGATATGATAAAGGACCCTCTCCTCATCTATGTGGAATAAAAATGCCTAAATATGCGTTATTGTTTTTAATATTTAATAATTTTAGTAAGGACTGAGGAGCTCCCATTCAACAAGCTGGGCCACACTGGGAGCATGACTCTGGGCCTATGGTTTGGGCTCACTAGCACGATTCTCGTAATAGCGATAAGCCACAAAATCAGACAACACTGCCAGTGTTAACGCTAGGGCATGCAATCTTCAAACCAAAACAACAAAAAAATAAACGAAAAATAAGTAATAATTAAATTCAGAGGAACACTATTATGGATGTGAATGTGTATGTACAATTGTCGATTTGTGGGACATGTGATGCACTACCTGGCATGGATAATATTGGGAAATACCCAAGTCCCACATCGGCTAGAGATAGTGCCAAGATAGAGTATATAAGTGGGAGACATCCCTCACCCTTTAAGCTAGCTTTTGGGGTTGAGTTAGGTCTAAACCCACATTCTAATATGGTATCAGAGCCTATCCTAGATCCATTAACGGGTCACTCACCATGTATCCACACACCAAGCCCAAAAGTGTTGGGCGTGAGGGGGTGTATTGAAAAATACCCAAGTCCCACATCGGCTAGAGATAGTGCCAAGATAGAACATATAAGTGGGAGACATCCCCCACCCCTTAAGCTAGCTTTTGGGGTTGAGTTAGGTCTAAACCCACATTCTAATAGATAAGTCTAAGACTAGGCTTCATTGGAGACCTTGCATGCGAATTAGCCATAAATAATGCTATAATGAAATTTATCACCAACTATAAATTTTGTTATAATAGATAGTAGAGATTTCACATTGATTGAATATTAAAAAATATTGTTTTGAATCAGTGATATGATAACAATTTTTTTTTCATTTATGGAAATTACGAATATTGTTAAGAATATATTCTCAAACACATTCTTTTAAATATATTTTATTTTTATTGGATAAAATTGATTGGAACTATAAAATTGAATTGCATCCATGTAGAATCTTTTGTTGCTCGATCTCTTAGATATGCTTTAGAATTTACCAGCTAGGTGGGGATGATGAGAGGTTGAGGGTGAATATTTATAGCTAAGGAGATGAGGGTAAGGTTGTAATTTGAGCTTCTTTTATGGTCCCTTTTGTAGAATCTGTCTGTTTTATTAGAACAGTGAAAAGGTTAAACAGGAGGAGGCTTTGTTTTGGAGGACGGTGTTGCTTTAGGTGAAGTGATGAGCCTTGTGGATTTTGGTAGTTGTTTAAGATACATAAAGGCATGATTAAGTGTTTAATGATGGATGGAATAAAATAATATGTCGGCAAAAAGAATGGAGGATAAACAAAAATATGAGATACAATAAAGTTATTATTGTATTATGTAAATATTTTATGATAGAATTGATTACGTTTATATTTCACATATCTAGTTTAATTTATTTAAGAGAGTACTTTTATAATTATCTGAAAGTGTTTTGGAAAAAAAAATTTTAAAACTGATTTCAAATAAAAATAAAAAGAGTACCAAACAAAAAAGGAGTTAACAAATTAAAGTAAAATATAACAAACTTTAATTTATGTCATTCTTTACTATTAAATCCAAACATATTCTAAATTAAATGAATCTTCACATGCATATTTATAATTTATTTTTATGTAGTTACACATATTGTGAGTATTGTGAATACTATTATAAAAATTAACTTTACACACGTATTGGTGTTAAGGGTTTAGAATGTATGATTGGGTATTTTATTAGCGTTAAGTAAAGATACGAATTCTTTTAAAAAAAATCAAAGTAATCCTTCGGGAAAAAGAGAATCAAAATTTAATTAAGAGTTAAATAAAGATTGACTAAAAATTATTTTTGTGAATAATAAAATTTAAATATTATTCTAATGATTTAATTTTAACTTTAATATATTGAATCATTTGATTCATTATAAAATATTTTATTATAAGACTAATAAAATATTTTCATAGATGCAAAGAATCATTATGCGTGTCATATTTTTGTTGGCTGAATTGGATTCGATATCAACAGGATCACCTAATATAATATATTCATATTGGTATAATTTATTTTAATATATAATGTCAAGCCTGTATACCTTTAACTTTTATTTTGTAGTTTAATATTATTCAGAACGTCTAAATTTCTGTTACCAAAATATTATATTAATCCAACTCAAAAAAAAAATGAAATCATAATTTTGATCCGAATCTGAATCCAAATAGTTAGTTTAATCAAAATATCAAATCAAAATAGGGTCAAGTTACTGGACCAAAAAAGGAAAAAATAAGAAAAGGATAAGGTCAAGTTAGACCCGTCCAAACTCTACCATACCACCTTATTCTTACAGTTAACCAAAAACACCTGCATGAATTGCATTTCATGCCACCATTAACATGGCCTACATCGCATGTACTTCAAGAAATAAATAAGAATTTAGATTTTAGCTTTTATAAACTTTTTATTATTTTTAGATTAAAGTAGTAGTTATTTTAAAATAACTGTTTTAAAAATTGACACAATGATAAAAGAATAAATATAAAGTCTTCCACGTGGAAATAATAGAAATGGATCATAGCATTTCACCCCAGAAAGAAAAGAAAAAAGGATAATGTAGAAAGGAGCACCACAATTTTGACAAGTTCGTGAAGCGATCATAAAAGTTATAAGTAGTATCTTGGAGCTGGTAAAGCCGTTAAAAACAATGTATTACAAAAAAATATTACTATTGGACTGGTTTTAATAAAAAAAGAAGTTACGTTCAACTATTAATGAGGCCTACGAATGAATATTGGAAGAGTAAAAATCTATTTGGATGAGTTTCTTTAAAAATATTTTTGAGAGAAAAAAATAAGAAAAGAAAAGTGAGATGAAATTCTCGATTAATTAAAATGAGCTCTTTTAACTAATATTAATTAGTTTGTAAAATTTGTTTCATATAATTTTTCTAAAATATGAAAAAACATTTACAAATTAGTTAATAAATTATTTATTTTAGCTTATCTAAAAACTCATTTCATTTTTTGGAGTTATTATTAGTTTCCACTTGACCCCTGTCATCTTTCAAAAATTCCAAAAAATCCTTTCTCATAATGCACAATAGAAATATACTTTTATTGCACTAATGAGAGTGAAAAAAATATTGTACAACAAAATCACAATTTTATTGTATATTTTTTGCATCCCATTAGTGCAACAAAAATGTAATTTCGTTGTGTAATTGTGGAAAAAATGCACAATCAAATTACTATTTCTTTGTACAAGTGGGGATTAACAAAGAATAAAAAAAGAAAACATAATTTCATTGCACAATATACAACATAATTGTTCTTCATTATACATTTTTTTTGTTTTTTTATTGTTCGATAAATAGAAATAGTTCAAGTATTAATTGCATGATTTGTAACCTAACAAAATTACAATTTGCCTTTGTCACAATTTATGTAACACCACAAAATTATTGTATTACATAAATTATAACACAATATAATTATAATTCTATTGTGTTAAAGACATTGTAGGTGGGGAAAAGAGGGTGCCAATATTGGGAGAAAGGAGACAAATAATATTTTGGTATTTGTGCATGGATAGTAGGGACTAGAATCAATTTTGGAGTTGCCAACATCAAATTCCTTAAAAATATTGTTTCCTATAAGTGTTTTTATAGAGAAATTTATCAAAAGAGACCGTAAGGCCTAGCCCGTGTTGGATATGAGAGGGCCTCTGTACGAAGATGGGCCTATTCATATTACCCAACCCAAATTGCGTTGTCCGTGCTTTGTTCTTCTTCTTCTTCAACCGAAAATAAATAAATAAATAAATAATTCCCGCTAACACAGAAGCTTCTTCCTCAATCTTCTTCTTCTTCTTCTTCTTCTTCCTTCTCGTACTTCCAGTTAAATTTTCGCACTCTCAACTTCATTTTCTTAAACCACTGTAAAATGGAAAGACAAAACCAAAGTTAGAAGAAGTAAGAATGGAAGCAAGTAACGAAAGACGAGTGCTACCTCGCAGAAAGCCTCTCTCCGATCGCACCAACACTTCTTCTCCCTCCGTTGTTCCCCTCAAACCTCACAAAACCAAAACCCCTTCTTCTTCTCCTTCTTCCGCACCGCCTAAATGCACCACCACCATTCTCGATAATGCCCCAAACCCTACCTCTCCTTCTCCATCGCTCAAAACTCCCTCTCCCTCTCTCCACGGTAATTATTCATTCCAGCTTAGCAATACTTCACTTTGAATATAGCATGTTTAATTACTCTGTTTAGTTACTGCCTATAATTGTCGTTTTTTTTCTTTCTTCTTTTCTTCAGAGATTGTTGATGTTGAAGCTTCTGAGCCTATTACAGTCGTGTACAGCCGAAGACGTTCTTCAAATAAAAGAAAGAAGGATAAAGGGAAGGCAGTGGCTGTTCCTTTCACTACCGCGCCCAATTTGAAGATCTCTCATACTTGGTAATCGCTACTAATTACTACTATTACCCTTCTCTTTTGCCTAGTGGAAGTTGTATTGAGTTTAAGAAACAATGATTGAGGGAGAATAGGAGGAGTGATTTTCGAATTTCCGTGATTGGGTAATTATTATTATTTGCCGAAATTTATTGGAAATTATAAAATTGTGAAACCTACTTCTCATTTAATGAATTTTACTTATGATTCTCTAGTTTCTACTAAATTTTAAGTAAGAGTAGAGTTTATTAGATAGTGTGTTGCTACTTAAACATTTCACAGTTCTTCAAAGGACTTTGCTAAAATATTTGTGGACTTTACTGTTTGGATTGGCTATATATGTATGAATGCATGGAAAAGTCTTGGTCTTGTGAAGCTTTCCTGAATAAATTACTGATTCAGAGTTATCCCTTTTTGTTTCAATTTTTTTTTTAGTCGGTCCTGCTTTGCTGTTACAATGCTTTATACCCTTAACATTTTATGTTTCATTCGATTCTGTGTTGGTATCTATGTTATAGTTGGATAGATCCATTATATCTCTTGTCTTGATTTACGGAATTGGATTTGATTTTTGCTTTTTATTGTCTCTTTCCTGGAAGTTCTACCATATAATTATTGTTGTGTATGATTTTGTGATGAAAAAACAGCAATACAGAGGATGAGTTTGAAGGTGTGGACCTACCCAAGGCCAAGGCAATGACAGTTCCTCGTACAAAGGTATATTAATTTACTATTGTGTTCCCAAGTTTCTGTGGTTTTATTAGGAAACTCAAACCCCTTGACTGTAGGGATATTGAATTGGTTATTCAACAAGAAAATGTTCTTGTTAAAAATATTTCAATGAGCATTTTCCGAGGATTGTTTATTTACTGTTTAAGATGAGTATTCCTGCCTTTTTAGTGGGTATGCCAATCTCTGGCATGAGTAATCTTATGTCTGTCATCTATACTTCAAACAATTTTATGCCAACCTCCCTTGATATCTACATAGACAATTTTATAATGTCTATGAAATTTATTCACATCTAAAATATAATGGGTATTTTCACTATTTGTAGGTTTTGAATTTGTGTGAAGGGTGAATCTTGATGCAATGGTAAGATTGCCACCTGGTGATCTGGTCACGGGTTATATAGCCTCAGATACAATGTATCCATCCATTGGGATATAGTGGGAACCTTTTTCACTGGACCACCATTTTTATAGCATTTGGAATAGTTTTATAGTGGGTACAATGGAAGTTGATCACATTTCAATCGCAGATAGTTATTGTGACTCCCAACTATTTAGATTTCCTTTGCCATCACACGTTACTCATTGTCCTAATAAAATCTTTGAAATAGTTATTGGGTGGAAGCAGAATAAATAATTTTCTGGTACTTTCTAGCTCATACACTTCTGTTTCCTCCTGCACATGACATTTTCTTTTGGCAGGGGGCTTGCTTACAGGCTATAGATTCTGCATACTTCTTGTTTCATGTTCAATCATGTCAAAATAAATATTTTGTTAGTTTCTGATGCATATTTTCTGAATTTTCAGAAACAGCGTGCTTTGTCATCTGAAAAAGATGAGTTCAAGGATCGCCAGCTGCAAGAATTTATAGAAAAACAGAAAGCTTACTTTAAAGAGATTGATGAATTCGAACTGGAGGTTGAATCTGGTGATGAGTTGGATTAGGTGGAAGAGATGTAATATAACTATAAATAGCAGCTTGAAATTTCCTTGTTATTGTAGGTTGTATAGTTGAGATATCGTGATTTTCATGATGAAGTAACTACCTCGCAGCCATCTCTGACAAAATATATTGTAATATTCTGGTGGGAACAATCAGAAGTTAAAATTGTTCTGCCCAACACTGTAACACATTAATTGTCCTTAGTTTTTTTTTTCTTTCTTATTTCTCTTGTAAATTTCTTCTCAAAGTTATAATTCATTTAATTTGTGATTTTAATGCCTGCTTTGTTTTAGGCTGATGATTCTTTAAAATCATTACCGGGCAAATGCAAAGAGATACAAATTTTCTGGATAGATAGCTAGATATTGTCGTTCATTTGATGCTATAAGTCTGCTAGTTATGTTGATTGTCGTGCATTTGTCGAAGTCATGTGCATATATGGTATACATATAAAACTACGTAGTTTATTGATGATAAACCAGGTTGCTTGACGGTTCGAGGATCAAATTATTCGACATAACTTTGGAGGAGGGAAATAAAATTTATATTAAAAACATACTATACATCACAACTTGCTAACGTTTAATTGACTTTCCCACAATTGATTCTGATCTGGCCCTTGCTTCCTGTGAGAGGCTTTATGTTGCTCATTTTGAGCATGCCCTTGGCAAAGTCTGCAAAGAATGCAGCAGCATTGGTAGCATATTTTCTTACCAGATTGTCAGTAGAACTGCCATTGAACAGCTCCTGATCGGAATGGAGAAGGGCCTTCTTACTCACCAAATTCTTAAAGTATAGATTATCAAAATTGATTGGAGTTTGGTGGTCAAGGGGTTCGAGTGTTTTGTCATTTCCACTTCTGGGGCACTGGCTCTGCAGGAACTTCCGGTAGGAGGGATCAACGTTGGAATCATTGTAGATGTGTGCTCTGAAATTTTTGCATTCAGCCAGGCCAACGGTATGTGCCCCTGTTATTGAAAAGATGCTGTTAGTAAGTTGAAGCACTTCGTGAATATGGGAAGCCAAAATTGAATTAGGATCCGCTCATTTCTCTAGTACGACAGTGTTTTTACAAAGGCAGAGGAAAACACAATTCAGTGCAGGAAACGGAAGGTATTACACAAGAAAAATTGTGTTTTTTTTCTTTCAAAAAAATTATTGTTTATTCTCCAGAAAAAAAAAATGAAATGACCAAATTCACTAAAATATTTTTCCAAGCACAACGTTTGAACAACAAAGTGGTAATTTCTTTTAGCAATAAACAGGTTGTGCAAAACCAAACTGACCAGTGATAGTTTTAGGTAATAAATAGATAGGAATAGGACACCCCCACTCTTAATCATGACAATAATTGGGAATTTTTTTTTTTTTTTTTTACATGTAAAAAGGCTACGATAACTCACTCAATCAACTAGTTAGATCCCCTTGATAAAAAGAATTGTTTTGTTACTCACTTAACAACCAAGACTTAAGAGTATTAGAATCCGTTGACATGTAGAAACAAATAAAGACACCTAGATCAGTACGATGGAATATTTGATAATGAATTAATAGAGTGAAAAAGAGATAACATGAGATGAACTCAAATGGAATGAGATAAAATGAAATAAAATGCCCTTGATTATTTATATTTTATGTTTGGGAAGAAATTTTTATCACATTATTCAAGAGTAAATTAAATAAATAATAAGTAATAAATAATTAATCGGTTCAAATTTCATACCTCAATGGAAAGCAGATGAGTAAGCAATGCGTTTTTGTTGGATTGCATGAAATAAAATAATTAAAAGTGAAAGGTGAGTTTTAAATTATAGATATGTTCAAAAAAATTATAATAATTATGTAAGTTTTAATTTTTAAAAATTGAAAAGTAAAAAATATTTTAGTATTTTGCTTAAAAGTGAAAAGATTTAGTTTATCGAAAAAGCTCTAGAAAGGCCGAATCACAAATTTACTTTCTTTAAGCTCAATGAAATGAAATGGACTATTTATCAATTTTTATTTAATTTCAGCCACCTTATTTTTAATAATTGAAACATTGACGAATAATATTTCTCATTTTTTTTGTCATATATTGCATTTTTGTTCATTGTTTTTAATATCACTTCTATTCATTTAGTTAAAATGAAAAGAAAGAACAACAATTTCCTCACTTTTTTTTATGAGTTCATCTCTCGCAAATTCTATTTAATAGGGATTATTTAGTCAAATTAAATTACTAATGCAAGAAACCGCACATGTCATCACAATCACTACACATATAAAAGCACAACTTTAATTTGGAAGCCAAACGTGTTAAAAAAAGCATTTGTTTTAACTTATTTTGTGGAAGTCTTCTATTTTTGGAAAGCACTTGTTTTAACTGATTCAAGTCATCTTATAAATTGTTATAGCACCTGAAAGAGCCACCAAATCTGTAACTGAGAGGCCTTGATTGGCAAAATTGTTTATCAGAGCAGTTAGACTGAGGAAAGGCCCAGGAATGCTATTATTAGCATCACTTCTGCTTGCTGTAGTAGAATCTCTTCTCCCCAACCCCACTTCCCAAGAAGGTCCTCCTAACTGCAAATGTTTTACACAAAAAGATATATAGTAAGTGGTATTAATTCAAGTGCCATAATAATTGATAACTTTGACTGGGATAGAAATAGAATCACAGAATATTAGTATAGTAGTATTACATAAACTACAGAATCTCTAGCTGACAAAGCAAGAATATCAGCACATGACACTACTCTGGGGCATTCTTTCTCCACACTGGCCTTAATATCATTAATCACGTTGAACCCTCTAGCTGATTGGTTGTTAGCTGCTGCTGTTTGCTCCCCAATGAAGTTGCTTGTATCATCCAACAGTATTGATGCATCACAACCCTGAAATATCACTATCTCAGGAAAGCAACTTTGAAGAAATTATTAGATAGTTTCAGACCACTACATGTTTATAGTTTCAATCAATCTCTACGTGACATTTATTCAAAATTTTCAATTTTTTTTTAAAAAAACTAATAATACTTAACACTTAATTACTTGTCATATAAAGATTATTTGAACCATATACTGAGCCAGACTTCCTAATGATTTCTCACAACTTGCAGCCTATACAAAAGGTTACATGAAGTAAACATAAAATGTATGTTATATTAAACTATATTATTAATTATATACTAACGTTTACAAAGCAGTCATGGAAATGCAATCGTAGTAAGGAAGCCGCTATGCGTGCTTCTCTCTGAATGGCTTCGATTACTCCTTTCTTCACTATAGGCAACAAGTTTGGGCAGGTGCATGAGTAAAAGTCTGTACATAGTTCTGCCCCAGAAGCTGTAGTTGCACCGACGAGAACAAGCAAGAGGAAGTGGTAAGAAGCCATTGGAGCTTTCGTACAGAAGACATACCCAATCATTGCAGCTATCTCTTATACAGGGTTGGACTAAATTATTATTATTTTTAAAAATAAGCGAACATGTGTATTTATGTATGAGGCACAAAATGTGCCAAGAGTCATTTACAAGGATATACATCATATCCCCTGTATACTATATATACCAATGAGATTGTGGCCGAGGTTACCAAATATTAACAGTCAAAGTTGTAAATATATGAATTACCTGTAAAAGGGCAAAATAGTATAGGATCAATCTGCTGTTGGTTGAGGTGGTGCTTGATAGACATCACAGGATAAAATAAAATATAAGAATTTTATTTGTGTGACATAAATTAAAAACGGAATAGGATAAAATATATGATCAATTTTCTTTTAATTCTATTAAGATAGTGGAACAACAACGAATAAACAAAACAAAACTTTTTTTTAATTGTATGTTCTTAAGGTGTAATTTATATTTATTTTTGTTAAACAACTTTTCTTAACATCAATTAGTTTTAAGATGAAATTTAGTATAATATTTTGTTTATGTACGTCACCTGTTATGGTAGGCGTCAACTTGTTCTAACAAACATATATGGGTAGGGTGTGGGAAAATCTCAAATCATTTTTCTCAAACATCACTTAATGTCAATTAATGCTTAAATGAAATCTAACAAGAGAAATACATGATCTAAGTAACTCTTATATTTGTATCCTTATTGATTAAGTATCTAAGTACTCATGCTTAATTGTTACCAACACTTTAATTAAACATGAAATATCAATGAATTGAAAAAAATATTTATCTAGTGTATCTCCCATGTGTTGGTTAGTCACAACTCAGTAACTTATGTATCATATGTTAGATATTTGGGTATGATAATCCTGGATAACTTCAAAGAATCGTGTTCGTACACTTTCCGAACAAAGTATTTCGACCCTATTCTTGCCTGGGTTCACGAAATCCTTGTTGGGATAATTCTTTGAAGAACAATCTGCTTCTGGCAATAGAGAACAGATCAGGAATGTAGAGAGAAAGTATGATTTTCGTATATCAGAAATCTGAGGCCAAATGACTCCTTATATAGGAGTTTTTCCAAACAATGCAACTCTTGGCTGTTCGGCTTTTCCAAACAGTGCAACTCTTGACTGCTCGCAACCTTTCCAATCAGTGCAACTCTTGACGATGAACCATCGTAACCGTTGGTTATCAGAACGGTTGGGAGTAGTTATTTTTCTAACCTTTCCCAAGAGCGGTTAGGAGTAGTTATTATTTTGAATTGTTAACAGCCTCTTATTCATAACCCATGGAGTTTAAACAAAAACTCCAACAATCCCCCACATGAATAAGAGATCAATTCAACATGACTAAATTATGCGTTGGAACCCCGCACCGTAATCGCGGTCAATTATGCTTTGGCTCAACAAGCGTGCACTCCGCACTACCCTAACTCGTTTCCAAAGCTTAACGCGTAATCGCATTGGCCTATAGTAAATCACATTACTACTAAAATCCATTGATGACACTAAAATCACCAACATCATACAATCTTCTATATATCCACACCATTTCCATCAAACTTTACGAATATTTACATTATCTATATATTATGGATAAATTCTACATATACTCATTGAGCCTGATTCCCATTATCTCCTTAATGGCATGATTATGCATTTTAATGTTATTGCATGTCCATAAAAAAAAAATTCGAAAACCAACAAAAGCAAACGTAGGATTCTTTAATTGATATTGTTGGTTTTTGTTATGTATAGTTGAATAAATTATTCTTGAATGGATTTTTATTAGTATTTGTTTATTTTTTTATAATACTATATTAAAGCTAAGGGTGGAGAGAGTTCAGCTATCTGAAAGGAGTCTATAAACTAGTCTACATTTGACGTAGTTCAGACCATATATTTTAAAAAATAAAATAGGTCAAGAATTTTATTAAGTCTAAAATATTAGACTTAATTGAGGTCATTCAAAAAAATCTTTAGGAAAGTCGACTTATTTATTTTGGTGAATACATGAATTAAAAAAAAAGTGTAAAGGAGAGACAAATTAAAAAGCTAAACTTCAGGGCGTGCATCCTATAACACGAGAGCAAGAACGCTATCTATGGGAGTGAACCAAGTGTTCGATATACCAGAGTTCTTGGATCCCCGACAAATAAGTTGATCTATTAAAGTAAATATGAATAATAATTTTTTTATCAGCATTATCATATTAAAAAATTATAATGTATTAAGATAATATATTTATTTATCCTTTTAAACATCGAATATGTTGACTTACATATAAGTTGCTTTAAAACAAGCATAAAAATGAAGATGATCCACGCGAATGTACGGATATGACTAGTTATATAAACAAATTATATTCAACTCGTAAAATATTATACTCTACTTATTATTTCAACTCTTGTCCTATGCCTTAAGTAGTAGTTATTTTAATTTTAGACTTATCTAAAAGCTTCGAATATGCTTTTAAATAAGTAAGTTAACAAACTAATTAAGGCAAACTTTCAAAAAAAGCAGGTCAAAATTCAATAAAAATCGTGAGTGGTGGTATCAAACTAGACTTGAACTTTGAATTTTTTTTTTTTTAATTCTATTGTCAATTGTAGCATTTAATGAATTTGATTATGTGTATGTTGATTATTCATTTAAAAAAATTCACAAAATTTCCATTATAATCTGTTTTAGACATAAAATAAGCTGTTTTCCACATACTTGGATGAATTTTCACAGAAAAAATCCAAGTATACTATTATAGATATTTTTAGTACTATTATCTAATTTAAGTTAGAGTTTTATATTTAGGCATAACATATTCATTGATAATTTACAATAAAAATTGAAGTGAGTTACTAAGATAAATTACCCTAATTTTAATTATAGAATAATATTAAAAATATTAACTTTTATCTATTTCTTATATGATTAGAAGTACGTAGCGAATGATTTCTTTTCAAATAAGTTTGACAGTCTCGATCTACTTGTATTGGGGAAAAAAAATGTTCTGTGAGAAATCTTGTGAGTTTTTCAAAACTTGTGCCATTGAACAGGCTTTAGAGGAAATTATATATGAAAACTATTGAAACAATTGAGAGATGAAAGTGGTTAAGAACTTAGTTAGACTTTTTAATCCTATTAATCAAAATTCGTAAATAAATAATTCATTTGAAACATTCTCATGATAAAGCAATTGTTGATATACATTGTTCTGGTATATAAAAATAATCTTATATTACTTGGAAATTGAGGCTAAATGTAGTTTATAAACACTCATTTTCCTTGAGTCACTGAGAGTCTGGGACATCTTTTATTGACATAATTAACATTCTTGATTACTGGTTTCCTCTCTTTAGAAAATGTGAGTGAACATCTGTTCTGGAGACTTCAAATCGAAACACACACCATGCATGAGAGTGTCTTTTATTAGATCGTAGTTGTTGTTTAATTTTACTACTGATAAAAAAAATCTAAGCACACACCTAGCTAATCTACTTTTAACCAAATCAATAATTTACGGGTACAATTATTGCCTCGTGGCAGTGACAATTTTTAGCAGTTTCGTTATTCCAAAAGTGAGTACCATAATTGTTTCGCCTTTTCTGTGCATGGATTGCTCCTGTAGGGCTCAATCACTGTTGTTTTGTGGGAGGACTGGTCCCCCGTGATAGGTTCCTATGCTCTGACAGTGAGACCCGAGAACCTTCAAAATTATTTTACAAAAATACATGTAAAAATATAGATTGTTAGTTTTTATTTTTTCTATCGACTTAAATATATTTTTAATTTTATAAATTATTTTTTATTATTTTGATTTTGTAAAATTATTTTTCTAATTTTAATCCATGTGATTTGGTATTTTTTTTTTAATTTTGATTCATGTAAATTTTTTTATTTTTTTCTTTGTAAGTTAATGCATTTTTAAATTTAATCACTTTAAGATTTTATTTTTTTTCATTTATAATCTTATCGTGTTTATTATGATCAAAATTAGAAATATGTAAACTTACTTGAATTAAAAAAAATATATATCTTACATGAATCAAAATTAAATAAACACAAACTTAAAGATACTAAAAATAGACAATTTTTTTTTACAACAATCAAAACTAAAAGGATACAAATTTATATAAACAAAAAATATATTAAAGCTCTTTATATATAATGGATATACATAAATTATTTAATAAAATATGAAAAATTATGTAAAAATTCAATAATATGTCATTAATATTTTTATATTTATTAACTGTGTCATCAATATAAAATTCTTTCACATATTATCATTTAATTACAAATTATCATATTATCATTATAATAATTTTACTAACTTTCATAAAATTACTTTAAAAGCATCATTTTTATGTTATTGTGATTCATCTTTTTGATATGGCCATGTACCAAAAAGCATCACAAAATAATAGTTTCTAATTATTTTATATTACTGAAATTTTTAGTTTGATTTTACATGACAATTATTGATCATATATATTGGAAAGATGAACCACATTATCAATATAAAAAAGAAAATCAAATGAGCTAAATTAGCTGTCCAGCTGAATTGCGGAAATTTGTTGCGATGATTAGTCTTGAAACCAGAATATACCCTGTGCATAGATCAAATTTTATTTGAAGCAGAATTAATGCAAGATGTATGGATATTTTGACATCATTTTTGTGCTTAATGGCCGGATAATTAGGCTTTTTGTTGCAAGAGGCTTCTCATTTGTGACAAGCTGAAAATGGAAATCATAAATTAAGGCGAAACTATGAAATTGTTTGACTTTTGCAACGAAGTATTAAAAAGGATATTTCTAAAATTAAAATTAAGCACGCACTGAATTTCCATAATAAAATCATGAAAAGAAAGGTCACAAGAAAAGGAATTACGATAACAATGACTTTTATTCTCTTGAAATAATATAATACAGTATTTGAATTCAGGCAATTCAGGTTAGATGATATAGAATGTTAAAATATAAGTTAGCATGATTTCAGATAAAAAAATTATGTATTTAATTTGAATTGATTATAAATCTATAATCAATTTTAAGTTTTTTTTTTTTTTTTAAAAGTCAAAAGGGAACTTTTATTTCAATATGCCCCCACAAAAAGTATGAGATAAGATACTACCAAAAGGCCCATAAGTAATTTTAAATTGAAACAATTTTGGGTATGTCTTGATCAACATTTAGTACATGTTTAAAACTAAGTCACATCAATTTCGATCAAGTCTGAGACAAGTAAATATTCATAGTTAATTATGCATCTATTGTCAATTTTGATGTGAATTTTAGGTCTAGTGTAAGTAATGTCATTCCAAACACACGATTAGTGTCTCTCAACTTGAGTCTATGGTGAGTTAAACATGATTTTCTATTCACTATGATGTTTGGTGTTGTGTTGGAAACATGATTTTGAGTTTTAGATTCAAGTCTCTGCTATTAGAAGTAACTTTTGTATCAACACTAGCTTTAGTGCATGTTTGGCAATCAGTTGGTGAAGCACAAAACAGAGGTTGTTCAACGCATCTTCTCCCTTACTTCTGCGTCCATTTGTTGGATCTCCATATCATAGCAGGCGCTGAAGCAAAATAAACGTGCTCTTAGTCTTGTTATTTCCTTTATGCATACTATTAATTATGCTATTTGTTTCACATATACCCTTAGAAGACTTAAGTCATTTTGGTAATTACACACTACTGAAAATCATTTTTAATTGTAATTTTTAAACAATATTATATGTTAAAATCATTTTTTAATAGTTAGTATCTAAACAAAAATTACATTATTACAAATTCACAGTTATTTATAATCAATTATGTAAAATTACTTTGATTCAAAATAAATTCTATGGCACATATCCAAACATTCACTTTGTATAATTTTGTGTTAGATAAAAAATTTATACTAAATTTTATTATTAATTTTTTTAAAAGACAATTTTACCATTAACTTAGAACAACAAAAATACAAACCTTTATCATATTATTTCAAAATCAATTTTAACTTACAACCGCTTACCCAAATACACAAAAACAATTTCGTACAAATTTAATTATTTATTATAATTTTTATAAACTGATTTAGTATATTTATTGACTTTTATAAAGGTAACATTTATTCACCCACTAATTTTGGATTTAGTTGAAATTTCTTGATCATACAAGTAGTACTACTTTTTGTTCTCTCATTCATGTATGAATTGCTTCTGTTCTTGAGCAAAAGTAGCTTTCTCACACCATTTTCAATTTCACCGACAGCATCACTAGATCCACTACCTTCCAAATGACAGGAAAAAAAAACATTAAGACTAGCGTCACTTTTTTTATTTAATTTATTTCCTAAACGAAACAGACCATTAATATCAAGAAAACCTCAAAAGTAAAATAAGATAAAATTTAACATCTATATATCGAAAAAAAAAAGATAAAATTTAACCTCTATAAGTTATAAATTTGAAACATCACTCGTATCCTTAAAGTGATTTAAATATAATTTTACTGTAAATAATCTTTAAATTCAAATTTTTTAGAAAAAAAATTCCAAATTCAAAGATTTGTTGTTTTCCCCCCTCTCTGTTGTTTTTTAGTAATTTTCCTCCTTAATCAATATGTTATCTCGACTACAGGTTAGTTAGTGATTCACAGCTTAGCTCTAAGTTGCGACATTTACAAAAAGATAAGCATCAGTTCATGACTCGATAAATGATGAGTTCGTGACATAAATAAATAAATAACGAGTTTTCTGTAGCAAAATGCCAATATGCACAGTCATATTGTATCTGAGGTTGAGGTGTCAGCTGGGGCCATGCCTTTATCGATCTAGTTTTAGCTTTTGGAATTTGGTGCCTAATTATAAAACTTCATAAATAAACATACAAAAATCAATCTTGAAGTTGAACGAATGACGTGACGTATGTGAACTGGTTACAGTTTACACTTTACATTGTTGCAATGCAATATTAATGGTTTCATTTTTCTTCTTCTGAAAAATATATATAATTTTTTTATTTTGTTCATGATTAAGGTCTTTGTAACTAATATTTAAAATTAAATATCTGTCTTAATTTGTTCAATGCATTAAAAAAATTGTTCAACGCGAAATAAGAATTTATAATGAATATCAAATTGACTTTAATAAAATGTTTTTTTATATATAATTCAACGAGTGACTAGTATAAATTAAAAATCATGTTAATATATATCTATAGTATGTTTAGTTAAATATTTGTTCATGTCATTAATCAATGTAGTTACACCCAAGATATATTTCAATAGTTTTCTTTTAGTTTACTTAATTGTGATACTTTTACAATCCGAATCACAAATGAGATTACTTAAAAAAAAAAAAAAGGAACTAAATGAAAACTTCGTTGAAACTTAGTAAAATCTTTTGCAGTTGTTTTTTATTAGTAAAATCTTTTGCCGTTGTTTTTTATTCTGTTTATGTTTTTCTATTTGGTAAGCGAAGCTGAGATGACCCAAAGTATCAAACTGGCCTGTCATAAAGCCCAACAAGGTATACGATTTTGCAACAAGTTAAGTCTGGCCCAAGGATGTTTGCTTTGCTACCTGAATCTAACTCTGAACGGGTTAATTACTTGATCAAACAAACATTGTCTGATACTTTATCAAACAAACATTGTCTGATACTTCATCAAACACTGTTTAAAGTCTTTATTTGGTAAGGTCTGTCTGTCTGTCTGTCTTCTTTTTTTTTCTTTTTTTTTTTCAAGTGTTCATGGTATTTGTATTTCCAGGCAAGAGTCGGAGATTAAACCATTGAGATATGGTATTGTGCCTCTTTTGAGACCCATGAGCAATAGCATAATTATTCAACAAACTATATACTTAAAATTTATTTGTATGTGGAACTTAGGACTTTATCAGTTAATTTCTCTCTTAATTCATTTTCAAAAACTTGGTATTTTCCAGCTAATCATGATGAGCTAACTTATTTAATCTAACACATGCTATTTTTTAGGAGTACTATCATGCTGTTGTTGTTGTTACCTATTTTATGGGGATTAGCCATTTCGCGGGTTAATGTAAATATTTAATAACTTTCTTTACCAACTTTAGTAGCTAGTTGAATTACATGTACAACCTAAGTCTATTTAGATGAGTTTTTTCTTAAATATTTATAAGAAAAGAGAATACAACTAGTGAAATGATTTGAAGTACACTCCTCTAAGGTAAAATAATTTGATCTCAACTTATGACTTCTGTAGTTTTTATTATTATTTAACTTCTTCAAAACGTTGATTTTAGTTTGTAAAAAAAGTTAAATGTATTTACTTTTTATTTTATTTTTCTTATTAAATACTTATTGAAAATGGTCCTACTTCAAACAAGGAAATGAGTGGCTGAGAAAGAAAAAAACTCATTCTGCCTATACCTTCAACCACTCCAAGAATTTGAACGGAGGAAGAGAGGGGCCAGGGGAAAATCCCTTGTTCGGTTGTTCCTAACAACTCAACCCTCCTTTATCTTTGACCGTCACCCATTACTTTCTCCACTATAGTCTAGTTTTAATAATCTTTTTGAAACACTGGTGGAACAATTTTAGTTTGCTTCGTAGTTTTTTTTATTTTTATTGTTTATCTCCACTTTTTTTTAGGAAATTTATCTCCACTTCAGATAAAGCAGTTCTCTTTTGATTTTTGGTTTAAATTCGCTGGTTATGATCCCATGATCCATTCACAATTGATGATTATAAATCTTGCTAGTCTAACAATGTATTTTTGTTGATCCATCCTAAGTGCTAACTTGCTATAATTATTATTTTTCAGGTAATTAAATTGGTGGATTAATAAATATCAGTATAAATAAATATCTTAAAAAAATTAAAGGAAAAATCTCTAAGGATTAACACCCAAAAATTTATAGGGTGCCAATGGTTAGTCATTTCATTTCTCACCTCTAATAGAAATAACTTAAACTTTTAGAATAAATATATATTGTAAGTCTATGCTAACGTTATAATTAATGTATCGTAGTGTAGCAATGTAATGTATGTATGGTATGTATCAATTTTCTACACCACTAGAAGAATCCATTAATATAATGCATCATTAGTATAAATTTAGAGTATTTATATACATTAATTTACAACTTTATTTTCATCAAACAAAATTTATATTAACAAAGACAAGCTTGAAAAACCAACAAGATAATTAATGAACTAATATTTTTTGTGGTGAGGACTAATATGTCATTATGTTTTCAATAAATTATATTATTTTTCTTTATAATTACTACTATTTCCCTAACATTAGGGTGCGGCGCTCTGCCATTGTTCATTATAAAGTTGTTTTTAATTTACTTTTAAACATTTAATGTGTTGTTTACAACAAAAATTGTGGATTTCTTTGTTACATTAAAAAAAGTTGTTGAACAAAATTTATAATTTGAAATTAATTTTTTTGTTGTGGTTTCTTTCTCCACAGTACACATTTTATCTTCCAAAGAATTATATAGTTTCCATTACGCCATATTGGTTTCCTATTTTTATGAATAAAAGAGAGGATTTTGTTTATGAGAGTATACTAGAGGTACTTCAACCCAACATCTAGAGGGAACCACCTATTACATTAAGTAATACAATAACGAGATCCTTCAATTTTACGGTCTATCTAAGATTCATTTTAAATAAAATATCATTTTTTTATAAGCAAATGTTCATTGTTAGAATGATAATTTTATTAGTAGAAAAATTAAATCCGCCATCTTTCTGTTATTTACTTTCCATTAACCATCCAATTCATTTTAAATCTCCAAATTTTCATTTCTTTGAATTTATATTGACCGCTGTGTCACCGACTAAATTGATCTCCGAACACTTTCCAAGCTGTTGGCGCCTTTGCATGTAATATATATAATTAACTTGTATAATGTGGCTCACAGTGTATAAGTCTACAAGAGAAGAAGAATAACTAAAGCCACTGCATATATAATAAGTATAATGTGGTTCACAATGTAAAAGAGAAGAATAAATAAGCCACTGCAAGAATAAGTTAAGGATCACGCGCGCCTTATCAAACAATTTTTTGGTACATATAAACCCTAATCATCAAAAAGAGGGAGGTACATATCATTCTCACGTTTTTTTTTATTGTTCCAATATTCCTTAATAAAGATTGATTAAAGATGAATTCCTCTTTGATATTAATGCATATATGATATACATTATATAATATAATGTGTATACATGATTAAATCGATTCAGGTATATAATTCAAATTTCCTTCACGCTTTAGGTGTTTATTTTTGGAATCTTTAGATTAAATCAGCAGTCGAAGAAGCTTCTCATTTTTAGCTGCCAAGTTGTATCGATTGCATGAAAATATCACACATCAAATTGTGGGTAACAATGTAACATCATATAATTATAATATGGGACCCTGAAAAAAAAGTTTACTAACTAGCTACTTTGCCAACATTTTGACAAAATCATGGCTAGCCGGCGCAAGTCACTGGTTCAAAGAAAAAAGAAGCAGGTTTATGAATTGATTAATCAAATTACAAACCAAAAGTAAACAACTCCATGCATTGACAACTTCTTTGCTAGTTCTGCGTGTTAGGTTAGGTAACGGAAGAGAGACAAAGCAACTTGAGATTTAATCTCACATTAACTAATTAACCTTGCGAGTGGACTAGTGGCCATATAAATATGTGACATATGCACGCACTTAGGAAACACATATTCTCATCATATAGAGTTAATTACTTACTTGGAGGGTTTTAGAGAAATGGCTTCGTCTTGTTCTAGCTTTATGATCACTTTGGCCCTTTTGGTCCTCGTGTTGGGGACTAATACTAGTAGTGCCAATGCCAATCCAACACTTCACACAAACTTCTACTACAGTTCTTGCCCAAAACTCTTTGACACTGTGAAACGCACAGTGGAATCGGCCATATCAAAGGAGACCCGCATGGGTGCTTCTCTCCTACGTTTGTTCTTCCACGATTGCTTTGTTAATGTACGTAATTATTTTAACAGTTCTTAATTAAACCCTCTTCTTTCTTTCAATTCTGTTTAGTCCTAGAAGTTAACATTTTAAATTTTGCCTTCTTGTTTCTTTCCCCAACATTTTTTTACTTTACATTTGATTTGAGTTAGATACATTATGGATCAGTTTGTTTAAATTTATTTTTTGAAATAAGTATTTATTTTAATAAAATAAGTATTTTTTTTATTTTTTTGTGTTTGCTTAAATTATTCTTCCTTTAAAAAAAACAATTTTTATTCCTAAAATAATACTTATTTTAAAATTATTTTTTAAAATTTAATCAAACTCACCTCTAACTAACTGATTTTACATAAAAACAAACTTTTGTAGCTAGTTTTTGCAATTACATTTTGTACAACTCTTGTACTAAATTACTAAAGTAACCCCATTTATTATAGTTCATATCAATGGTGGTTATTCATGATCAGTGTAATTTATGTCCAATAGTAATTTTACTTATGTTCAACTTTGTTGATACATATATATATAAAGATTGGATGAATAAATATTATATATGTTGCAGGGGTGTGATGGGTCGATTCTACTTGATGACACATCAAGCTTCACCGGAGAGAAGAACGCGGTACCTAACAGGAATTCTGCCCGTGGATTTGAAGTTATCGACCAAATCAAATCAGCTGTGGAGAAACTGTGTCCGGGTGTGGTTTCTTGCGCTGACATTCTTGCCATCGCTGCCAGAGACTCTGTTGAGATCGTAAGCAATTATTTATTTGAATGTCATTGCATATAGTTTAATACTTTTTTGGGGTACATATATAGTTTAATACTTTAATCATGCATATATATGTATATATTATAAAAAAAGAGAGTATCTGCATGACAATTATTTGTTGTATAAGGAAGGAAAAGAAAAGAAAAAGAATGTAAAAAATGTTTAAGATATTCCTGATAAATAGTTTTATATAAGACAAATCCTTTTTGAAAAGACATCCACACTATCCTTGACAAATGTGATTAAATTTTCAGTTTTCTATTTGTTTCTCTATCACTTGGAGAAAACAGTTATTGTCATTTTCATTCTTTGCCTTTTCTTTTTCTTCCATTTTCACACCAATCTAAACAAAGGAAAATTTAGCTTGCGCGTTTCCTTTGTACATGAATCAATCTCCACTTCTCCATTCTGCACACACATCACAAACATATGCAAGTATACGTAAACTGAATTTTTAATTTGTTGAATTTGATCAGCTTGGAGGCCCAACTTGGGATGTGAAACTTGGAAGAAGAGACTCTAGGACGGCAAGCCAATCTGCAGCCAACAATGGCATCCCAAGACCTACTTCAAACCTCAACCAACTTATTTCCAGATTTAACACTCTCGGATTTTCCACTAAAGACTTGGTCGCACTATCTGGTATTATTATACAAGAGTCTAATATCATGCTCTCTTAACACATTAATTTTAACACACTATGAATATGATTAAAAATTACAAAATGAGTTCCTCTTGGTACTTCTTAATTAACTTGTTACCATAGCAACAATCATTTACTCATTTTTTTTTTTATAATTTCATTCCATTGCATATTCTAGGGGGTCACACAATTGGACAAGCAAGGTGCACAACCTTTAGAGCCCGAATCTACAACGAGACCAACATAGATAGCTCTTTTGCCCGCATGAGACAATCTAGGTGTCCCCGAACCACAGGGTCAGGGGACAACAACCTTGCACCCATTGACTTTGCCACTCCCACTTTCTTTGACAACCACTACTTCAAGAACCTCATTCAGAAGAAGGGCCTCATCCATTCCGACCAAGAACTCTTCAATGGTGGTTCCACTGACTCCATAGTGCGTACCTACAGCACCAACCCGGCCTCCTTTTTCGCCGATTTCTCCGCCGCCATGATCAGGATGGGAGACATTAGTCCCCTCACTGGCTCCCTCGGAGAAATAAGGGAGAGCTGCAGGAGGGTCAACTAATTGAATTCTTAAGAGAGCTACACATAATTTGGATATCAATGCATGTGTGTGTAATAAGTTGTTAAAAGAGAGTTTTTATTTCATTTCTATGTTGTGACTTTGTGTGCTACCAAGTGTACGTACACGCATTGTTCTATTTCAATTCATTAATTTAATTTGCTTCTAAGTGGTGATGTTGAAGTTGAAGAGGCCTTCGATGTACAAGTTCCTTTGTGAGTTAATTTCCTTTTACAATTATAATTAATTATTATTACACTCCCATTTTTATTTTATTTTTTTTGCTTTTTATGTCAATTTAATTTCTAGCTTACATTTCATATTTGTTACCAAACTTTTATTCTGACGTACGCAAATAATTCATGTGAAATTCCATTTTTAACATCTCATCTAATTCTTTCAGTAGCTTTTTCAATGACTCTTTTCATCTACGAATGACAAATTATGAAATGTGAACTGAAATCACAACATCTCAAACATTTTTTAGGGTCTAATTGCCAGCTAATTAATGTTCTTTGTTGAGGATAGTCCTCACTGCTTACTGTCAAATGTGCAGGCTAAATATAATACTCCTGGATTTATATATAAGTAAAAAATATCTAATATGTTAGGTTTAAATATAAATAAATTTAACTAATTTTATCTTATTTAGTGCTATTATTTTTAAAATATTATTTTTTTAATTCTAATTCTATTTTTAATGATTCATATTATAATAAATTTTAATGAAAGACATTTTAAAAATACCTATATTTTTAACTTGAAATTAAGAAAATTAAATGATTTTAACTATTTTTTAATTAATATGAAATTAATTATTTTTACTTATATGAGTTTAGAGGGAATACATGATTAGAAAATTATATGAGCCACGAAATAAAAGGCATTTAGGTGAAGGAACTAGCTATTGATTTTACTATTATTTTATTAAGTTTGGCTAATCAATATTTTTAGGATATTAGTTAAGAAATTTAAAATATATATTTATTTTAAAAATTATAAAAGTGTGTAAAAAAAGTCACGGATGTATCTCAATAAAAAAAAAAAAAAAATCTTCTTTTAATTTTTTAACCAATGTGCTAACTCCTAAGTACATCGGTTGACATTTGTCTGGCTTCATAAAAAAAAAAAAAAAAAAAAAAAACACGAGCATATCGATATCAACCGATGTGATATTACTCATCTAGTCATCTATCAAAGTAAAGAAGATAACCGCTCTTAATAGTTGCCGTAAATTTGAGGGCGTTGAATTAATATAAGAATCTAAGGAGTAATGACAATGAATCGCGTCACCTAACCAGATAGATTTTTCCCTACTCTTACTTCAAACCATATCTAAAAGAACAAGTACCATGTGTTCTAAACGTTGTTGTCGTAATTTTTGTTGTCATAACTCTTTCCTATTGGAGCTAATCCATTTTATTTTTGTCGCTTCACCTCCTTGTCAAAAGCTTTTCATGACTTCGTTTATTATTTAGGTGTTTGTTTCCATTATTTTTCTAGTTTTAATTGGCACTAAACATACAATTTGGTGCCTTCTTAAAACATTGAACTTTAAATTAATTTTCACAACAAAGAAATATACTCCGATCATCTCTTTTGTCCGCACTGTCTATATAAGCAATAATTTTTTTTTTCACAATCAAATACACGAGATTGATATTTATTGGATCATTGCCCGTATATTTTTTTTTCTCTTGACTTGTTTCCGGAAATTACTTTCTGCACGTCTCTAATTGCTTCCTGTACCTATTCTGAAATGTAAAATTACATTTCGGAATAGTCAATGTAAAAATTTATCTTCTGAAAAGATTATTTCAAAATATATTTTTACATTTTCAAAATAGATTTTCCAGAAGTTCAAAAAGGTACGTACAGGAAAAAACATTGAAGGTGAAGGAAGCAATTATCTTTGTTTTGGGTCAATGGAGCAGGTGCTCATTTGATATCTAAGACCCAAAAAGGTAATTGATATTGGCCCTCCAAAATTGTTTTTGGGCTCTACCTGCAAATACCAAAATGTCTTTTTGTTTCTTTCCTCCCATATTGGCATCCACCTATCCTTTCGGGCAAACCAAATAATCACGTTTTTAAGGTGTTATAGTTATTTTACTAAATTGTGACCGAAAGAAATGATAATTCTGTTGTGTAATAATTTATGCAGTAAAATAATATTTCTGTTATGCTTTTTTTTTTCAAAAAAAAATATACAACAGAAGTTTGATTTCATTGTACATTGTAAATGAACTCATACTTCTATATACTTTCTTAATTGATTATTGCTTGTACAATGAAATCATGATTTTATTGAACACTTTTTTCACATACCAAGTTATACAATGAAATCATATTTCTGCTAAACTAATGAGAGTGAGAAAAAAGAGTATAATAGAATCATGATTATATTATATACACAATTTTTCATTGTACAGTATTTTTTACATCCCAATAGTACAGTGAAAGTGTGTTTTCATTGGGCATTATGGGAAATGACATTTTTAGATTTTGAGAATCTTGGTAGGGCCAATAGCAACCCACAACCAAAGATATCAATACGCGCATTTTGACCATTGGACAATGCATGTCTGGAGACTATGATTAAACATATATGAGTGGGCCTGAGTTCATAGATACCCATATTTTGGGTCTATTTGGGCTTTCTTCGGTCCAAATTCTTGGTTTTTGTCGTTGAGTTCATGAGTATTTGTTAGGATTAATGACGAAACAAAATGCATTATGATTTTGTTTTTAAGCGAAACAAGATTAATTAGATTAATCCTATCATGATGTTATCTTCGTCTTTAGCTTTTGAGGGGAATTTAATGCTCTCTCCTGAAGCCTTTCTATCATAATGTTTTTGAGAGTAGTTAAATTCATGGGTAAATTACCTTTTAAGTTTCTTATTTTTTGTCAAAATTGATTTTGATTTGAAAACCATAATTTTTATGCTCATATTTTTTATAATTAATAAATTTTATTTCTAATTATGGAATTTAAGATATTAGGATGAGAAACAAAATTTATCAATTATAAAATATTTGAAGACAATGATAATTTTTAAAATATAAGAACTAAAGTCGATTTTAAAAGAAAATCGAGAAATGTAAAATACTTTTTTTTCTAAATTTATTTATTTAGGGCTTTTGTGGTCAAATCCAATTCTTATTTGACCAAAAAACCATAATAAGTTAGTAACAGTTAGATCCAGATGCATTTGATGTAAATTAAAAAACAACACAAATAAAATAAAGCAAGCACTAAGTGATTGAGATAGGTGAAAATTTTAAACGAACAAAATAACATCTTGAGTAACTTGGCCCTCTCTCTCATAAGCCAGTCAATTCCTAGGAAAAGGATGGGATTTGGCAAAAATGGAGGATTAGATTGGAAATGCATAATTGTAAAACTCGGTTTGTTCATTGTCTAGTTGAGGTAGTGAGTCAGCAGTTTAATTAGTGAATCAATAATTGATCTGATTTGATCCGATTTGAACTAATATATATTAAAAATTTAAAATTATATATGTATCTATTATATATAAAAATATAACTAATATTATATGAGTAAGAAAAATTCATTTATACTCTAAAATTCAAAATAACAATTAATGATAATCCAAAATCTAAATTTAAAAAAATCTATTTTTTTTAAAAAAAATCTATTTTTTTTTAAAAAACCAAATTGTTTTTAAAAAAAATTATAAAATCGGCAACCAAGTTTGACTGGATCTCTTTGGATTAACTACATAACCAATCCAAATAGGTCATCGGGTCCAAATCCAATCGACTGGACCAAACGGGGTTTCACAACACTGAGGAAAGGCCTATCAATGAAAAAGGCATCAGTCTTGGATAATGATAGTCTAATAAAAGAATTCTTTTTATATAAAAAAATGAATTAAGATAGAGTCCCAATATTGCTTCTTTAGTTTTGTTTCTATTGTGGAAACGGGCCGAAGTGATGATAAAATAGTGGAGAAGGACCTTGAGATCACACACAACTTATACAATGTTTGAAGTTCAAGCCAATAATATATCAAACTTAAAAAGCGTGGTGAGCATGAATTTTTAAAGGGAAGTATAAGGTAGCTTAAATTGAATAAAAATTTCAAGCTTTATGTACCCAAAACAGAATTATCTCATGTTCAAAATTCCAAATGTACTCACCTTGCGTCATGTTGTGTTTTGCTGTAGTTATTTTTTAACTTCCCTTCTGTATCACCAAAAATAAAATAAAATAGAACTGTACTCATCTCTAATTATTATTTTGATATGGTAGTTATAACTCCAATTAAACATTTAGGCGCATGTATAAATTGGCCACTTGAATATCTAGATTTGCTATAATTAACTAATTAGAAGATTTAACTATACTCAAGTATATTATATTAAAAAAAAAGGCTTCTAATTTAAAGCATATACAATCTCAACCTAAATCATGAGATAGGAAATTATTATTTCCAACACATTTAAACCCCACACACAATAACCAACCAAACAACTACATTTTCAAAGATTTTCCACAATATGTAAATTAATCGTGTAGAAAATTAAGTCCGAATTATGTTACCTCCACAAACTAGACTGCACCATGGCTGACAATTGCATTCTTTATGTTTCCAAAGGGATAGAAGCCTCTAAAACCATTTGAAGCTTTGTGTTTGAGAAAAGAGTGAACAGTTGTAGAGCGTGAGAAAGAGATGCTTCCTTGATCTGTGTCCCTCAAGGAATATGAGTATGTTGGATAAACCAATGACCATGATGAGGATGAGGATGAGGAAGATGAGCGAGATGATGTTGGTGACACATGAGCCTTTCTTGACCCTATAAACTTTGGAATAAAACATGAAAATATATTGGCCTTTGAGTTTCTTCTCTTGTTTTTGGACTTCAAATTGGAATAATATGAAGGTGGGGGTGTAAGGGGTGGCAGAGAAGTCTCAGAAGAAGGGTGTTTTGGGGTTCCAGGTTGTGCCTCCCACATGAAAGGAACTGCAATTGATGTTTCTCCATAATAGAAGATCCTTGAAGAAGAGTTAGCCATGGAGGTTTCCTTGGACATTAGTCTTGAGAAGAACCTATCATCCTCTTTTATTCTGAAGGACTTCTCAATAGAGACATGATTGGCAGCACCATCATTGAGCATTTTGGATATTGAAGTCTATGATTATTTTTTATCTCAACTATGATGTATAATATGCCTCATACAACAAGGTGTGTAGTACACTCTTATATTTGCTATCTAGACTTTAGCATTGTTTTAGGACTTCCCCGTACTTAATTCTCTTAAGAGTTAAAACGTATAAATATAATAAAGGTTGCATGTTCTTCTAAAATTACTGAAGAATTGGGTTACTTCGAATGGGAATTGATTTAAGCATAGGGATTTAATCAAGGAGGGCCCGGGCTGTTCGATCAATTTAATGATAGGGATTTTTTGGAGGGCACCAATTTAGTTGTGGCGAGATTTAATGCATGATATAGATAGATGGTAATTAAACTATGAAATTGAATGGGTTATTAGTGGCAGTTGCTCAATTATTTATGGAAGAATCTGGACCATTGACTAAAGTAGAGAAGGTAGTTCCTTTATAAACAATTGGTGCTCAGAAACGGTTGAGGGGATGGGGAATTTGGTTACGGGGGAACACTGTAATAAATGAAAACATGTCGTAATCATGAATGAGAAAGGAGAAATTTGTAGATATGTATAATACATACTAGTACTGTATAATTGCTTTCCTAAATAAAGAGTTATTACCTACCTAATTGAAATACCATATGCTAGAAATCTAATACTCATTCATTATTCGTGCACAATTTAAGTAACATCGATCAACAGGGTTAGTGTGAAAGGTCTCAAAGTCCATTTTCAACTTGGGAACATGAGAAGTTCTACATGATCAAGGAATCGAATTACATGGCATACTATTAAGGTTGGATCCTTAAAAGAGATTAATTAATTTCTCATAATGTATACCGAATTAGGGTTTGAATTTTTTACAGGAGAGACACCTATATTTTATGTCTGAGCATGCCTTAAAAAATTGTCTTTAAAGGAGGATATTTATGAATAAGAAAAAAGAAAAAGAAAAACGAACCCAAATATATCAAGGACACCAAAATTAATCAATGCATGCCACGTGAATTATTATCTGATTGGCAACGTTTATCTCTTCTAACCAAATAAATGAATAAATAAACCCATCTAATTATCTGTTGCTAGTACAATTTGTTAGGTATAGTTTGAGAGGCCTGCATTTTGGGCAAAAAAATTTAAATAATGCGTTTTTAATAAAAATTTACCAAAATATGACATTTTGAAAACTAAATACGGATCTACTGCTGTTAATCACGTTGTAGCTAAACATGTTGAATCATGTCATGGTTAGACGTGTTCAAACACGTCGTGGGTCGATGCGATTCAGCTTCTAACACGTCCTCCATGGACGTGATCTTGCCCCAAACACGTCCTGCATGGACGTGATTAAACACGTAATGCAGGAACGTGTTTTACCCCCCTCTGCACTGTTATCATATGTTGACCTCCACTCTTATTATCATATATACGCTGCCAATTCCAAAGTATAAATTTACTGTAATGCTATTTAGTAGTAGTGCTTGATACGTGGAAATTCTTACAAAATTAAGTATGAACCAGTAGGAATCAATGATCATATATATGATACTAATAATGGATGATCTACTTGGTATGTTTAAACCCATATTATAATTAACAATCTAAAGTTTTAATTAATTCCTCTTATGTTAGTATCTTCTTGGTGAGATATAAGAATTTTGTTGATGAGTGATTTATTAATTTTAATCGATTATAA
>PYAF01000356.1:1284150-1294301 GCA_007407185.1 Glycine tomentella
TATATATATATATATATATATATATATATATATATATATATATATATATATATATATATATAGTTTCTTACAATACACTACACATGTCTTGTATTATCGGGTAATTTTCAAGGTTCTACCGTTGACACGGCGATGGCGAAAGTAAGTGCTCTGTTGCAAACAATTGGATTTGGTTGTTGATTTCCCTTATCTTTCATTTGGCCCCAACAACCATTTCCCCCTTTGAAGGGGCAAATCCTCAACACACACCCAAACTTTCCAACTCCAAACATGTCCATGTTCCGCTTCATCTCCACAATTGATGCAGCAGACGCGGTAAAACTGGTCAACAACTCGTTGATTCTAGAAAATATTGAGAGGTTGATGCATGAGGAAACCTCACTACTTCATTTCATTCCAATCTGCTAAGAATACATAGAATTAGTCCATATATAGGCAAAGTAAAACTAAATAAGGATTAATCATCCTAATTTTTCTAATTAAGTAAGGATCATATCTTTCTGATTTTCCTAATTAGATAAGGATTATATCTTCCTAATTTTCCAAAATTAGAAACAACAAAATATAGAAAATTCTTAAAATAAAACAATAAATATTCCTAGAATTACATAAAAGATGTCATTTTAACCCCCAAAGGGATTTGGCAAAAATCTCGTGGCATGCTCTACATCAACAATGCTACCATCTACCAATGTTTCTTACTCCACTCCACCCCCACAACATCAAGTTCCATTTTTTCCTCCAAAGGCAATAACCAGTTATCTGAGGTCCAAACATGAATATACATGGACTGCGTATACTGGCTGCAGATATGCTCCCCTTAGATTGATGCTAGATCCCTTATCAAGAATATTTCAAAGGATTTAGCTTCTCTAAAGTGAAAAGTGACGAAGTAAGAATACAATATATTTATCCTTGATTTGAATTAAAATATTTTATAATTTTAACTAACTTTGAATTAGTGGAATATAAACCCTTATGTTTTCACTCTAAACCTATAACCCTGCATATCGAGCTCCTTTGTAATTAGGCAAGGGAGTCTTTGGTTTTAGGTAGTCATTGTGTTATATCATAATTATAAATGAGAATAAGGTAGGCTAACAACACACATGTATGAGATTTGGTCTATTTAAAGTCTGATTTGACCAACACTATTTAATAAAAAGGATATCTTTAAACTTTTTAAAAGACCTATTTAATTAAATAGGCTAGACTTAAATTTATAAAAAAAAAACCTGATAGACTGATTTATTTATTCATTTATTTATAATAAAAAATTAATATTATACATATTATATTTTTATATTTAATATCTTAATGAATTAATAATCTTATATCATAAATAAAATAAATATTTGAGACAAAAATACCTTTTGAGTAAACTAATAAATCAAATCAAACTTTTAAAAAGGCCAAATCAAACCTTTTTTTTTATAACCTAATAAATCATATTAAATCTTAATTTTTTATAGCAGGTTAGATTTATTTAGCAAAGTCTAACTGACTTATTCTCACCCCCTAATTATACGTAAAAGGCAACCTTCTCCTATCACAATATCAAGGACATCAGATCTTTGGCTGAGTTCGGCTATTAACTCATTGTAGAAGCAACAAAATACCATACATAAGGTTTTCAAATGAAGAACTGAATTGCCTTTATTAAAAAATAATTTTAGCTTAGTTCTGAAAATTCCGTCATACATTGAAAATTTTAAAATTTCTATTAAAATATATTGGATTTTAAGTTCATATTAATTTATTTTTATTTACGTATAAATATTTTTTTATTAAATTTAAATTAACATAAAATTATCATGTAATTATTTTTTATTTTCTAGAGAGAGAAAAACCCCAACTCGCACAAATCCTTCTCACACTGATGCATGTTTCGGATCTACTTCGGACTGTGAAGTTGTAAAGATAAAATTTGTAAGTATCTTTATTCATTTTCTTCCAATCCACATCATCAACTATCCTAGCTAATGCGCTTATCACACATACTACATGTTGTTTTATAAAATATAATCACACAACTACTCGAATTTGTTAGTGGCGAAAATGATATCAAGTATATGATTTTACAAGATAAAGGATTGAGATTCAATGCAAAGTTAAGGACACAGACAAATTGTCGCCAAACTATTATCTCATAATGATATTATTTAGTTCTAAAGTATTATTAAACAATAAGAGTTCATTTTGGTACATATTTGCTATTGGTAAGATTTTGATAATTGGTACAACCAAAGGTCGAAGGCATCAAATCATGAACCTGAGCAAAATCTGTCATCTCAAATGCCTATATCTCAAGAAAGATAGCTCACTTCAACCCAAAGAGATATCTTTGCCAAAGAGATTGCTGATTCCCTTTCCAGGATCACTTTGTTTTACAATAGACTCTCCAACCAATATCTACAAAAAAGAAAAGGGTAAAATAATGAGTCTGATAAGAGTAAAATAATGTGAAACACCTGTTGATTGTTGGTTTACTATAAGTGTTGGAAAATTTGCTAAATATGATCAACATGTAACAAATGTTAGATAGTTGTCATAACCTGAGTAATCCCCTTATCTAACGAAATTCAACCGTTCTTTTACTCAAACTATTATTAAAATTGCAATAAACATGATGGCAAGGATATGGTAGCATATGATGAGTAATTTGGCTGACACCACTATATTTTGTATAATATTTTAGTATCTCCAAAAAATCCTGTTAGTACCTTGGTTGCTTTTAAATTTTGTTAAAACCGCATCGCCATGTCAGACTTTATGTGACCGACTCAAATACAAGGGATTTAGAATTGTTATTGGAGCTGCTGTTAGGATTAGGAAGAAATTGAGTATTTCAATTACCATTTCCCAGGTGTTTACTTAGAGTAGAAATGAAATTGTCAAGACTTACAGCTTTAACACCAGCTTCTTGAACATAGGCAATATCGTCGGGGGTGAAGAGACCAGATTCGCCAACCATCTAAACAAACCATATAATCATCAGCATGATGTTGATATTCATAATAAATTAATATTTCTTTCAAGTAGCTCTAAACAAAGGAAAAGCCACATACAATTATGCCTCTCTCGTGGATTATTTTGCCTCGCTCTCCTTCAAGAAGCTTCTTTGTGATGCTGATATCCAACTCAAATGTTTCTGCAATCCCCAAAAAGAAAAGCCACAATTGATGAGTCATGAGTCAAATCCTCAAGTTTAAATATTTAGACATTGGCACAAAAGATAAAAAATGACGTAGAAAATTATCAATATTCTCAAACTCGTGTGCGCATGAGATAGGAGAAAAAAAAGACCCTTAATTGCACTCTTGGTCCCTTTACTTTGGATTATGCACAATTTTGGTCCCTTAAATTTTTCCAGCCAATTAAGTCCTTCTAGGAGTTATATCAATTTCCTTCTACATAATACCCTTAAATTCTCATTTTCTAGTTGAAATATTCACAAATTGAATTAATTAATTTTTTTAAAACTTTCTTCAAATCAAGATAAAACATTAAATTTCACCCAACATTTAAAAAAAAAATCATTTCCCCCTCTATTTGAACCCTAATTTCACATCCTACAAAATCCTTTAAATTTCAACTAAATTTTTTACTTTTAAATATTTAAAAATATTTTATATTCTAAATCCATCCTAAACCCACAAGTATTTAGAAAAATGAGAATTTGAAGGTTTTAGATATAAGAAAATTGACAGAGGGACAAAATTTGCTTGATTTTAAAAATAGAGGAACTTAATTTGCTTAAAAATAACTTCGGGGATTAAAATCCCACAAATTTCAAACTAAAAAGACCAAATGTACAATTAAGCAAAAAAAAAATGTTGCTGAGGGAAGCAATGGCATAAAGTATAACAAATAAAAATAATTGTATTACTTCAAAGTTTTATGAGTTCTAAGAGATTGTTGTAATAAGGTACAAATAGGATTTGAGAAAGTGATAATGTAACATGTAGAAGGATAAGAAAGATAAAGAAGATTAATGAAGAAACTGGAATATACAGAAAATGAAAGCAAAAGTAGAAATAAAAGGCACATAAAATTGGAGACGTACTGGAAAACATCAAAAAGAAAAAAGTGGAAGGGGAGACAGAGAGAGAAGAGTGACAAGACATACCAAGATTACGGTTGTTAATGCCAATAAGCTCTATCCCCTCTATTGCAAGAACACGATCAAATTCCCTCTCATCATGAACCTGTGAGTAAGGAACATAAAATGTAAAAAAATTCTCATGTTCATCAGGAAATAAAAGACTCTGCATGGTAGACCTAGAATTATGGTGTAAGCACAAATAAGGAACATAACATAGAGATTCATCTAGTCAATCTAAAGATTCCATACTTTTAAATCTAACACACTTCAATTCTTGCTTTCATGTACAGAATCATTATATTAAAGAGGTTCTCAGTTTGTACATTGCACTATTCAAAACTCAAAGTGACCCACTTTAGGATCAAGTTTACACAAAATAAGATAAACTCAAAACATAGCGCAGGACTAGATTCATATTAAACATCAGATATCAGTAAACTTAAAAAGTTTTGTTAATGTTGAAGTTGAATGTCATTCAAATTTAGGAAACAAATAAAAAAAGCACCAATGGTACCTCAACAAGTGCAGTCATTCCGAGTAATTTGCATATCTTAATCATGTAATTGATGTCAAGATCAGGCAAAACAGCAGCAATTAAAAGGACTGCATCTGCACCTTTAGTTCGAGCATAGTAGAGTTGCCATGCATCTATGATGAATTCTTTGCACAACAAAGGGCACTGCATATTCACAAAACATTTGATGGTATAATAAATCCAATATCAGGGACTATGCAATTCACAAAACAAACCTTTATGCCAGCCTTTCTTATTGCCTCAAGATTTTCAAAGCTTCCCTGGACCAATATCAAGATAGAGTTAATTTTGTTGCAATATCACCTAGTACTGAATCAGCCAAATATTATCTAGCAGTACATATGTAACAAATTCCAGGATTGTTGGTTTACCTTAAAATACTTTTCATCTGTCAAAACACTTAGACATGCTGCTCCACCTTTCTCATAAGCCTTAGCAATTTCAACCTATCACAGAAACCTCTAAAATTGCGGCTTATACCATGAAGAGAAGAAAAACAGAAACTAACAACAGTGTCAAATAAGTTGCTTGAAGGGCACGATACATTGACTGATACAACAAAACTAAGAGACCAAGATACTCAATGAGAAAACATAACATATTCCTGACTGATACAATAAATTCAGAGCAGGTCCTTATTTACAGAAGATAAAATTTAAAAACTATAGGATTGACTTCATAAATGCAATAATTGTAAACGCGAACAGAGAGCCTATGATAGATTTGAGATGAAGTAATTTATGTTGATGGGCATGTATCTCAAAGGGGTAGAAAGTTAATTCAACCAAGCAAAAAGCTTAAGATGCAAAGGAGAAGAAATTGATAAGCATCATAAAACAATTTAAGACCTATCTCTGCAAACATGACTCAGATCAAGCACTTATTATATAACAATTAGATTCAGGAAGCCAAATGAAATTGAATAGACTAACTTTAACCAACTAGATGCAATAGGGTGTCAGTCAGGAAGCCAGATAAAATTGAAATATTTTTTTTATAAGCAAAGTAATTTATTGATATAAGAATGCTTGCAATGAGCACAAGAGGTGCCCAAAACAAGACTCAATACAAAACATGATGCTGCATAATATAAAGCTTAACAGCAAGCTAGCCTAAAACAGACAGATATTCCCCGTCCCACCTAAAGGCTAAAACACAGTCCAATGAAAGCTATACAACCTCACGAGTAAAACTCATGTGTCGCAGGAATTCTTACAATTAAAATTATACACATCTCACAATTTGTTGTGTAGCTATAACTATAAGTCAAAGTACTTCCACACCAAGTCACATGACATTAACAATACCCATATAGTGTTTGTTAAAATGCCAATATAAGTAATCCCACTGACTTGATATTACAAACTCATCTGCCAACACGTTGACGCTGCAATCTGACATTGAGCTACGCTAACTACCAATTTCCATCTTTCCACACCAGCCATCCAAATATTTAAGCCTTTTTTAACTAAAAAACACTCATCTCATTGAAACCTCCCAACAACCAATGCATTTCATGACAGATAATTCTCCCACCTCTGTGAACAACAACAACATCTTCACTCCAAACAACCTCCAACATCAACAGCTTCTTCATTCTATTCACCAACACACAATCCCCCCTCAAACCCCCTAACAGTCCTAAAATGAAATAAAATTGTATAGACTAACTCTAACCAACAAGATGAAATGGGGGGTGTCAGCCACTTCAAACATTTCACACATTATTACATCAGAAACACTTCATAAAATTACAAATAAAGTAGAGAGACAACAATTGTAATATTCTATCCGTAAAAAAGATGTGGGAAAACAACGCAAACTTACAGGATCAAAGTCTTCTCTCAAGATACCTCTACTTGGTGATGCCTTCTTCACTTCAGCAATCAACCCTGGAAGTCCAGTTCGTTCGTTGGCTGCCTTTAGAGCACCAATAAAATCCCTAGCAGGAGGTGCATTTTCGAGAGCTTTCTTCAGCACACCAAGGGGTTTTCTTTCTTTAAGCTGAAAATCACACAGTCCCCAATAATACATTCAATCTATTTGGTTGAAAAACAACATATATATTAAGAACAATAGAACACAAAGCAAATCAATCACAATACCTGTGAGACTTCTGTGTCCTTGTTCCACACAATCTCTTCCAAAATGTTCCGGGGCGTATTGCCCTCATTCTGCAACCTGAATTGAAATGTTCCTACATAATGCAAAGGGGGTCCAGATGGAGGCCTTCTCCTTATTCTTATACCCTGGCTAGCTGCAACCTCATTTTGGAACATTCCCACCTCCCACTCCTTAATTTTCAGAACCTCTGTCACCGATTCACCAGATGTGGCTACTACAGCTGAATCATCATTGGACTCCACCTAATCAAAACGCCACATAATCCAAAACCCACATGAAAAATCAACAACCAGTTCCTCATAGCCTAAAATTCTGCATTCATACACCCCCAATTGAACCCAAATTATTTGGCCTATTTCCATTATCACTGAACCCCAACAAGTCAACAACTCCCAAAACAAAAACCGAGAGACCCATATTAATCCATAAGAAGACACGATAAAAGGTTGCAAAAAGATACAAAATTTGCAACAAAAAAAAAAAAAAAAACTCACCTGGGCACGAACAGAAAAGGATGAAAAGGAGCTTCTTTTATTAAAACTTGCTTGGGATGGAAGAATAGAGGTTCTGGGTCTGGAAGAGAGGAATGGGGTGGCCTGAAAGGGAGCCTTGAGAGAAGCCAAACCTTCCATTGAAGCAGATTGAAGGAAAAAAAATGGAAGGGATTGCGCAGCAACAGAAAAGAAAGATGAAACGGAAAGTGAAACCAGGGTTTAAAAGAAGAACACACCGTCTAATCGTCTATGTTATAGTACTAGTATTGAATTGAATTGGAGAAGAAAATTGTCGTAGCGTTCGACACGTGCGGCGCGCATTCAATTCCGACGCCACGGCGTGTTCGTGCTTTTTCTGGCCCCAAGAGAGTGTACCGGTTGGGATTGGATTGGCACATGTGAAGAGCTAAAAATGGCACAAAATTAAAATTGATTTTGGTCTGAGCCTTTTTTTTTCTTTTTCACCGCGAAGTATTTAACTATTTATCGTTTTACAGTATGACTTTGCTTCTCTTGTATCAAATGTTTTGCTACGCTGGCTTGGATTAACCAAACTTTAAGTTGTGTTAACTTAATAAAAGGTCTTAGTTTGAATCTTGGATATGCGTATTTTCATTAAAATTGATTATTTCTACCTATCATGTAAAATATGGGTGGACTTTTCTAGTTTAATATATTCATGCATACAATTATTTTTTATCTAGTGTAAAATATTATATAATTACCTTGTGAAATTCTTTAATATCCGGGAATTATAAGGGTATAAAAATAAGTTGATCAAATATATTTTAAAATATACAAATGAAATATGTTACTCAACATATTGAATCACAAAGAAAAGTTTATTAACATTATATAACAAACTTGCAATATCAAGAAAAGTTATAAATAACCCTGTATAAACTTTAGCTATAGGCAGTCAATACTTCTGCTCTAATTTTGAAACTATTTTTCTAACTAAAATCAATAATCCCGTGTAAGAATGTCACCCAGTGGCCGAGCCACACAACAATTAATCAATTTCAACATGCTTAGATTGATCAATTCTTTAGCTAACAATTAAAACAATTAGGATGACAAAATATACCGGATCTTATGGCTATTTGTAAAAATATCTACAAGTAAAATAGATAATTATGGCTATTTATCCTGCTCCGCATATTATATATATAAATATATAATTTGATGTGAAAATAATTATATTTTTTATGACTAATACTTTAAATCTCTAATTTCTAATAATATCATTATGAGATAGTGGAAAACACTAAATTTTTAATTAGAGTTTTTGTTAAGCTATTAGAACATTAACTTTAATAATTGTTATGTTGAATGATTATCTTTGTAAAATTATTTATTTATGATTTGAGTTTAGATGAACTAATGTTATATTTGTTTGTTTTTAATATTATGTATGCATGCTTTTATGTTATATTTAAATTATTTAAGAATGATTTTTATTATAATTGTAGTAATCGTTCTTATTATTTTTATTAATTTATTATTATTAATCTTATACATAAGTAAAGTATAGGTTGCAAGTGCGGATATGGATATATAAATAGCCATGAAAATAGAAATTAAAATTACTATTCGCATGAGTATAAGACCAGAGGGTATTATTTTAAAATGCGAGTATCAAAACAAAGACTACAAAATCTTACTTACACCCTACTCATTGTCATCTCTGAAATTTTAATTGATTGAGGTTTCACAAGCACAACTTTCACCATAACCCTTAACTTGGTAATTTAGTTGTGCATTACCTCTCACCTCCCCTTTTCTCCTCTCCTTCTCTCCCTTTTCCTCCTTTAAGGTTATTTCCCTCCCTTACTTTGAATCAAACAATTTTTGTCACCCTTCTCTTTCTGAGTTGTTAGTGAAAATTGTCCCTAATAACATCCAATTTTATCCCGTTGCCAATAGTGGGACTCGTACCACTTATAAATGAACATTTCCAACTAAGACTAAAAACAATTCATTTGTACTTGGTGCATTTTGCATGCTTATTATCATTATAACTTGGGTTTGAATTAAAATTTCGGGATTACTTTTTAAGAATTTGAGGAACAAATCAAACCTTTTAAAATTTGAAAAACAAATTAATTTATTTTTAAGAACTTGAGAACCAAATTAAATAATTTAAAAATTAAATTGATAATTAAGCGCACACGAAAACAAAAAACAACTTTCAAACTACTGGATACAAATATGATATACCTGAAGTCAAATTTCGAATTTTTCCTAATAAACCAGAAATTAAGATAAAAAAGGACCAAAATAAGTAAACCGTGTGCACCCGGCGTATTATCATTATACAGTATCAAAGTAACGCAGCAAGCATGGAAAATGAACAGTAAAGGAAGCATGAATCCACTACAATTTATATACTATATACATATATGGTGAATCTCTGTCATATACAGGCCAAGTTCCTCTAAATATACAAGTGATCCCTCAGGGTATCAAAATACAACCAAAATAATCAAAAGTGAGCTAGCAAGCTCAGTCATCTAAACCTAGGGTTATCTTCACTCTATCCCATCTCAGGCCTCTTGCCTTGGGATCTCTCAGTGACGGTAGTCTCGGTACCTACAGCATAGCCCCAAGCAGGGGTGAGATAATTATCTCAGTAAACTCAGGGTTTTCAGAGGTTTTCCTCCCCCTGGTTCACTTCCCAAAACATAACATCATTATACAGATATCATAACGGAAACAGAAATTATATCACAGAAAATCTCATCAAGTACACTAGCATTTGTTAAATTCTCAACCTCAGAACATAAGCTGAAAACTCAGAGCAGTATCAATAAATCGTATGTCAACAACAACCACATACTGGGCCTGGATAGGATCATCCACTGAAGGGCACATCTATCCAGGGCTCAGGCCC
>PYAF01000356.1:1294401-1312803 GCA_007407185.1 Glycine tomentella
AACAAGGCTGGATTTTGGCTTCTCAAGGGTTCTAATCAAGTTTATAGATGATAGAGAGGTGTTTTATGGGTTTATGATGGAAGTTTGAAGCTTCTAAGGTGCTCTAATGGCTGCCTGGGTCAAGGAGGAAGAGGAACAGTGAAAATTCCTCTGAAAATCGCGAAATCCCTTTATATAGGGGGCCTGACCGACATGTGGCGCCCTTGGCGCCAGTTTCCAGTGCATTTGGCGCCATCCTGGCGCTCCTGGCGCCAACATACAGTGTATCTGGCGCCCTTGGCGCCAACATACAGTGTATCTGGTGCCCTTGGCGCCATCCTGGCGCTCCTGGCGCCAAAATCCAACATTTGTGGCGCTCCTGACGCCAACTTCCAGCACCTGTGGCGCTCCTGGCGCCAGACTCCGTCGCTAAAAATCCGTCGCTAATTCCGTCACTAATTCCGTTACTAAGACTTTTGCGACGGAATTTTATAAATTTTATTTCTTTTATTTTCTTTTATAAAGACCTAGGTTATTATACACCAGGTGAGGGGCATCATTGAAAATTTTATCTGCAGATTCTTGCTAAATTAAACAAAACATTATTCTACAAAGGAGTGCAAACCCCACCCACCCTATATCCCTTCAACTTTTTTTCTTTTGAAACTTGAAACTCGGATTCAGTTCGACGGCTAATAAACAGCCATCATAAGGAAATTCGAAAGCAAAGTTAACATAGAATACAAACAAAACTACAGTTTCAACATTGTTTTTCCTCCTTATCCTAAATCAAAACAATGTGTCAAGGTCTAACAGAGGATAAATAAAATTTTACATCTAAAGTAAGTAACGCTTCCTGAGATGAAAGAAAAAAAAACAAAAATGAAAACAGAACTAAGATTGAGGGCATAGAATGATCTATTGACGTGGGAACTCTTTCTGCCTACTTTTGCTTGACAACCTGAATTCCTGAGGCGATTGTAGTTCCCTTCATCCTGCAGAGAAAACAAAGGTTTATTTAGTTCATTCATTCAGCACACTTTGATCAAGACACAAATTCCATCAATAACACAGCCAACATTTCACAAGTCACATCAGACAAAATACTAAATAAAAAGAGCAATGAATTACTAACAAAAACCAGATTATCTATAAAAGCTTTTCAAAGAATGAAGAAATTCCATAAAAATGTCCTAGACAAAACTCTCATTATAAAAAGAGTGCCAGCCATTTCAAAGGCTCCCGATAAACGTAATCTCTTACACTGTTACACAAGTACCAATAGAGTAGTTCCTCCCCAAGATGATTGAATATGAAATCATAGCACCTTATTGTCATATATGTTAGTTTGAAAATAACGGCAGTAGAATTCATCTTAAGAAAACCATTTTATAATGCAATCAATCAACTCATCTACTTATTGGCATTTCAGACAAATTCTATGATTTACACTAAAAGCAATACCATTCAAAATAAGCAAAATACAACATAGAACATAACAGAGTCAGAGAACAGAAAGTCACCTGCCAATTAAGACTGGGAATTAACAATAAGCAAGCATTACGATAAGAGAAAAACTAGCAAACTTATACACCCTAAAAACCAATAGAGTGGTCATAAAGTTCACTGAAATATGGTGCGCTTGATTTGGCATCAATCACATTCAACATCAATGCTTCATGAGACATAGATTCACGTTGAACATTCATCAGGAAGCCAGAATCAAAGAAAACAAACATACTCATAACCGCATAAGAAGAAAGTTAAGCTGAGAATCTACCATCCATTTTCACCATTCCCTCTAAAGGATGATCTGATAAGGACGAAAACAACAGACAAAATACAAATTGATCTTAATTTGTACAACAGTCAGACAAACAAACTTTCTTTTCTGTCGTTAATCAAACAATAATCTCAAGTCTCAACCACTCCAATCCATCACACTTCCTTGACACACCATAAAATGTATTCAAACAGATCACCCTTATTTACTTACTTATTTACTTTCAATTTCACTGTTTATAAAATATTCAAACAAGATAATGGTAATTTTATTCTGTTCTACATTGATCCATTACACTTCGCTTATTCCATACCGTTCACACAGCATTTAGATATCCAATCAAAGCCATATTCACTTCACATCAAGTTGTTAATGTTACATGCAATCACGAGAAAATGATGCTAACAGCTGAAACAATACTTTTTCCCAACCAATCAACCAAATTAGCCATTCAAATGATATATTTTTATAAAAAAATATGAACACACAAAAAAAAAATCGCAATCTGTGATTTAGCGGATAATAAACAGAGAGATCCAAGTAACCAAAAAGAGGAATACAGAAAACAATTTAAAAAAAGAACATTTTTGGGTGAAGTAATATAATTTACCTAACCAGATCCGACGATGATGTTGTTAATTGGAATGAAAATAAGCTTCACGAAGAAACCCACGAACCCCATCACAACGAAACCAATTGCGGTACGCACGGCAACCTTGGAGAATTCTAAAATACAAAAATGCATTGGAAAATCAGGATCTACAGCAGAGAGATTTGAATCGAAGTGGAACGGAAGAAGGAGAATTGGGAATTCGGGTTTCACCTTTGCGATCGGGTTTGTGGCAGCGCTTCACGAGCCTCACGCTGTCCTTTGCGAATTCTCTTAACGGATCGAACACAGAATCAATGGCGTCCATTCTCTCTCTCTCTTCCTCTGTCTCCCGAGCTTGGATTTGAGAATTATTAAAATGGTCAAATGGGTGTTGATTTTTTGTTGAAAGAGTTTTATTTTTATATGCGCGGAGATTTTTATCCAATCACAAAACATGTGTTGAGTTTATTCATTTAGAAATAAGAAGGGATTAAAGTTTCTCATACACCAAAAAAGTACCCAGTTTTAGGTTAAATTTTTTATTTCTTTTTAATTAAAAAAACACAATCAAATTCTCTTTTCTTATTATTGAATAAAAGATAATGTTTGTTAATGTTAGGAGATGTTAAAAAATTAGTAATTTTAATTTGAATAAATCAAAATTGTTATTTTGTTGTTAAGGATAAGATAGTTTCTGATTTTATATTCAAATTTTATCAATAACATCTCCTAAAATCAAGGAACATTATTTTTTATCCAGCAATAAGAGGGGAGACATGCATGAGAGAAGTATATGTTTTGATTGTATTTTTTTATTAAAAAGAAGCAAAAAATTTAACCCAAAACTACTTAGTTTGGGTGCATAGGAGAAAAACTTATCTTATGTAAACATGAGAAACTTTAATCCCTAGAAATAATTATGGATAAATAATCATTTTCATCATCCTAACTTTGACAAATTTATTCTAGAAAAGTAGAAATTCAAATTTTTGTCACCTAAAGTAAAAAAAGAGTGTGACAAATTATTCATTCATCCATTAACTTCCGTTCATTATTAATGAAAGAGCTTAGGTGACACATTTAGGGACGAATTTGTGAGCGTTCTATTCAAAATATAATTTAATTTTCATTTTCTTTATTTTTTTAATCGTTACAAATATAACATTATAATAAACATTTAAAAAAGGAAAACAAACAAAAGTTAGAATAAACATAATAATAAGTATAATATCGATTAATAAGCATAATATGTATGTTCATTTGAAATTTTTATTATGACAATATTAGGTAGTAACAAAATCAAGTTAAGTCTTATTTTTTTGGAAGTATTAACTTAATGACTATGCATTTTAATTTGTTTAAGTCTCATATTTTGGGTAAGGTGTTCTCTCATATTTTTGCTTTGAAATTTCTAATGTGACAATACTTTATCCAAAATATGATACTCAAACAAAAATGTATAATTATTAAGTTAATCTTTAAATAAAAAAATGAGACTCAACTTGATTTTGTCACTATCTAATGTTAATAATAGACTATATTTATTAATCAATATTATGCTTGTTATTATATTTGTTCTAACTTATGTTTATTTTCCTAATTTTTTAAGTATTTATTGTAATTTTATGTTTACAATGATTAAAAAAGTGAAGAAGATAAAAATTAAATTATATTTTGGATAGAGCGCTCAAAATTCATCTCTAAATGTGTCATGTAAGATCTTTTAATTAACGGTAATAGAAGAAAGTTAATATATGAATGAATTTATCTCGCATTTTTTTTTACTTTCAGGGACAATAATTTGAATTTTCATCTTTTGATGATAAATTTGTCGGCGCTCTACATATTCAAGAATGAAAATGACTATTTATTTTATAATTATTTTAAAAATATATAAAAATAGTTTATAATTTTATTCATTAATAATATAAAAAACTAAGACTAATTTAATGATAAGAATAAAATATAATAATGTGATAAAATAAAACTATAATAAGTTTTTATCATATATTTGTTATTATATATAAGAAAAATAGTATATGTATTTTTAGTGTAAAATATTTTGACATTGATGTATAGTAAAATTTAATCATTTAATCATATAAAATGAATAATTAAAAAATCAACTTAAATTAAAAAGTTAACTAACCTCTCAATTTTTTAGCACTCTTATCTGTTCAACTCATTGTCTCCAAATCCTAAATTCCAATTTTTTGAGTCACTTTCATCTATTCCACTCTCTCTGAAACCAAAGTCAACATTTTTTCATGTCACTCTTCTTAATTACTCCACTCTCCTCTGTTCATCTCATATTTCAACCTTTCTTTTTTATTTTTCCTAACTACTCTTCATTATCTTATGTCAAAACTCAAAATGCTAACTACTATTTTTTTTTTCTTCAATTACCCTATTCTGCTTCACTCCCCCATTATTATCATTTTTTTTATCTATAATGATTTAATTTTCATCGATTTTCTTGATTTTTTGAAGTTCTCTTCAGTAATGTTTACGAATTGTAGCTTCAAATCGGTGGAATAGATTTTCATCGAATATGTTAATTCTTTCGTTTCATCGTCCTGTGTGAGAATTAGTGTGCTCCACTTTGATTTTATCTATAAGTGAGTCACTATTTTATTTTCTCTTTATGTTGAAAGTTATACTTTAATTAGAAAATGGGATTATTTCAATTAATGTAATTAATCTAAATTGTTATTTGATTCAATTAATCTGAATGGTACTTGATAATATATTATGAGGATATGATTATTATAATTAATGATAGAGCAACATTATTTCATAAATTTAAATTTGATTATATTTAATTTGATATGAGTTTTCAACTGATATTCATGTATTTTGATATATTTTATTTGGTATAATTTATGATTTTGCGTAAAAGACATGTGTTTAAATACTTCACTTAAAAAAAAAAATCTAAAATCATGCCTTTTATGAGATAATGAAGACCACGACGAGCAATTATTTTGTACACGAGCGATAATTTTATTCATGTGTTATAATCTATACTATACAAAGTAAAATGTTTTAAAAAAAATGGAAATCTCCACGTGACATTTCTAAAGCAACTAAATATTTGGTAAAACTAAAATTTTAAATTTGAACATAATAATGAACTTAGGGGTCTGAACATAATAATGAACTAATTGATAAAACTAAAATCTTTAATTTATAAAGCAACTAGTTTTGAGTCAAACTGAACTTAAGGGTCTAAAATAAGTTTTATATATAAGTCCGATGACTATGGAATTTATGGATAATTAGACTTTAGTAATACAAAACTATAGGAAAGGTTTCTTCCCAAATATCATCATCCTATGCAAAGAGCCATGTAATGTCAAAGTTGGTCCCGTTTTATCATTTCGAGTCATTTTTAAGATACCTTGAATGCATAATTTTGACTCTTATCATCTTGTCTTGGTTTTGCTAGCTAACACTTACTAATTATGATTTACATATGATTTCTGTTTTCCTTTTACTATTATGAACTAGGACATGAAAGAAAAGAAATCAAGCACACCTGAAACTGTAGACACATTTAATAATTTATTATCAAAAACTGTACCTGATATGAATCTGGAAAGTTTTTATTTGAGAGGGTTTTACCTTTGAAATCCAGTCCAAGCCTCAATGCCTAGCAAAGAAAATAAAGGTCCTTGCATGAATGAAGAGTAAAAACATAGAAGTTTAAAGAAGATCGTGATTAACTAAAAGCCAGAAGTGCAAAGTCATAGAGAAACTAGCTAATACCAAATACCCGAATTCTCAATGGAAAGTTCTAACATTTCAAAGCATAAAAATGCAATTTCTTCTAGAGAATAACACAAAAAAACTGAACTACTTCTAGCAATGTGTTGCATACCTCCCGCAAGATTGCAAAGTTAGCAACAAACAAAAGGTTTCTCTAGGGAACTCCATGCGTGATGATGTCTTTTGGGTGTGAGATTGACAAAACGAGGTGAAGATAACGACACAATCACAAAATGGAAGAGGTTGTGACGGAGAAATAGGGACGCACATGAGGGTTTACGGGAGAAACAGGGAGGTCACGAGGGTTTACGAGAGAGATAGTTTCAGTCTCGTACGACAGCAGCCGCGTCGGAATAAGGGATTAGGTGCGACGGTGAAGCAAAGCCAACAAGTTGCAGTGACGTAGACGTAGGGGAAAAGGGTTTGGAGTTCAGGGACGATGAGAACATAAGGAGCAAGCAGAAGGAATGAACGCGAAAAACATTTAGTAAAACAAATATAGCGTGATTTACAAAAAGGTTGTACTTATGTAAAGTTACTACAACGCTTTTTCTAACAAGCGAGGTAACTTTTTCTTTTTATAAAAACATATACAACATTTAAAATAACAATGTCGATCTAAAAAACCGTTGTATATGCTGTTCCATTCTACAATGCTTTTTTTGGCAAAGCAAGATATACATGTTCGGTGTCAGTACATACAACATTTTTTCATAAAATGTTGTATAATTGGCGCTATAAATTAGAAAATCTGATGATAAATCTATCGTATTTTCTATCTCAAAACCTCAATTAATCTATAGTTGTGAAATTTGATCCAATTATTGGTCCGATCGAATCAATGATCCAATCGATGAGTCATTAATTGATCTGATTTGACTCGATATATATATATATATATATATATATTAAAAACTTAAAATTATATGTATCTATTATATATAAGTATATAACTATTATTTGAATAAGAAAAATTCATCCATACTCCAAAATTCAAAATAATAATTGATAATAATTCAAAATCCAAAATTTTAAAAAAATTATTTTTTTCTAAAAAAATCCATTTAAAAAAAATTAAATAAATAAAATCAGTCGAGTTGGACCAGTCCAACCGGGATCCAGTAACCTAACCAGTCGAGTTTGATCGGGTCATTCTGGATCAACTATATAAACAGTCCAATAGTAAAACCAACCCAAATAAACCACCAAGTCCAATCAGTTTGACCAACTAAACCAGATCGAATTTCACAACACACTACCTCAGTCCTTATTTTTCTCAGCCACCATCCTCTTCCTCACTCCCCTGTCTCAAAACCTACCTCTTATTATTATTATTATTATTTTTATAAAGTATGTGTTTGATATTTGTACTTTTGGTCAAATATAATTTTAGTTTATGCAGTTTAAATCCATCAATATGATTCCTATTTTAAAAAACAAGTGAATTTAATTCTTATTTAGTTGTCAACAACAAAAAATTCATATTTAGTCCTCCAAGTCATCAATGCATAAGGACTAAATATACATATAAAAACCAAATTAATTATTTAAAATTAAAGAAATTAAAATCAAATTTAATATCTAAAAACATATTTTTTCTGCCAGTTGCACTCCTCTCATCCCATCTCATAAGTCATAGGACCTGTTTGGATGTAAACTTCTCTAGAAACACTTCTAGAAGAAGAAAGTAAAAAGAAAAAAATGAAATAAGTTTTTTTTCATAAATATGAGTTTTTCATTACCTCATTTGTAGATGTCATCTCATCTTTTAGAGAAGCTATATTGGTGAGCTTCAAAAAATTAGTTAATGGATGACTTATTTTTGCTTATGAAAAAAGCTCATCTCATTTTTTTCTTATTTTATTTTTTAAAAGTACTTCTAAAGAAACTTCCTGCTTATAACCTCAACTCCTTACTTTTTCCAGCCACTTTCCACAGCCTCATTCTCTCATCCCAAAATCTCAACCTTTTGAGGTCATTCTCTCCTCCTTTTTAGAAGTACTTCTAAAGAAACTTTCCACTTATAACTTCAACTCCTTACTTTTTCCAGCCACTTTCCACCACCTCATTCTCTCATCCCAAAATCTCAATCTTTTGAGGTCATTCTCTCCTCCTTTTCCATCTTAAAACCTTAACTTCCATTTTTTCTAGACATCCTTTCTACCCAACTCCTTTTTTTTTTCTTCAAAATTCAAATCCCCCATCTTTTCTTTTTTGATCTTACCCTGTTCCACTTTTCCATCTCCAAGCTCAATTTCTTATTTATAGGTTTATTTATAATTAAAATAATATAATCTGATGTGGTAAAATAAAAGAATTTAATCAATTTTCAGTTTAAAACAATTTTACAACCATAGTGTATAACTCTTGAACTCTGTAAAGAATATATAATTAAATTGTCATATATTATATATAAATGTTATATACACTAAGAGAAAGACACATTTTGTAATTTTTTATATTATTTTAAAATAAAATATAAAATAAAAGAGGAAAGAAGAAGGGGAAATTGAATAGAAAATAAAAGTGTTAATTAATTTTATAAAGTTATAGGGCAATTTAATAAAAATAAGTGAAAACTAATTTTTTATCATCTTAATATATATATATATATATATATGTGTGTGTGTGTATGTGTGTGTGTGTGTGTGAGACATATTTTATAAGAGAAAATATTTTATGTGATAGTGAAATGATTAAATATGGACCATATAATTATATGTAGAGGATTAAGATTTAGTGTCAAAAAATCACATGAGTTTTTAAGTGATAACATGATATTAAATCTTGATCGTCCATGTTAATTTGATTATTCAGTTCAAATTTAATCATCTCACCCTCATATAAGATATCTTCCTCTAATATGATACGTCCTCTCTCTCTCAATTATCTTGAATCTCAAAAAATGAAATGCTTGATTATCTTAATAAAAACAGGATATCAAAATTGAAGATAAAAAATTAAAGAAATCAAAGTTATAATATAGTCTATTATTTAAATTTAATGTTCATTAAGCACAAGAAATTTAGGATTGGATAATATTTTAATTTTTTTGGTAAATCTTTTCGAATCATTAAATCGTCTTATAAGTAGGACTGCTCAAAATTAAACTTTTATAAACACAATTTAAATAAAGATTTGATAATAATCTTTTAACACTTAGAAAAACTTTTTTTTATATATCAAACAAATTTTTTATGAAAACCTCAATTAAATTTGTAAAAGAGATAAGGAAAAAGATAACAACACAAATTTTTTATATTGATTTGTTTCAATTCAAGAATACATTTAATTTTTGGTATATTTCCACTAACTCAAACATTTTGCAAGTATTATTTTGCCAATGCCTCTTCAGACTCAAATGAGTATTCCTTTACCTTCTTCTCCAAGCAACTCACTATGTTAACTTTCTTAGATAACCTCCTGGGGCTTCAACCATTTCACTTAGAAAAGGTTAGGGATAAACTATATTGTCTTAATTATATAGACAAATGTACAATTTACGCTGTAGTCTGTCTAAGACGATTAGCTAGAACATATCTCCTTTTGAGTTTTGAGCCGACAATTATACTATCATACTCTTAGGATAGGTAAACATGTCTATTGATCTAGATAATGAGTTATCTTCGTTTGATTTTCAGAATTCTTTCCTTGATACACTTATGATAACCTTCAGATTGTAAGTGTGTTCTGTTCGTGCAACATGAAATAATACATACATACATATATATATATATATATATATATATATATATATATATATAGACACACACACGGGACGCATGCATGCATATTCACATATATTGGTAGTAGGTTGCTAATAGCGAGAATTTAATCATTTTATCATATGCGTGAAGATAAGGTGAATTCATACTGAATTCTTATGTAAAAATGTTTTAAACTATAACCTACATTTGCATGAAAGGCTAAAATAAAAAACTTTTGAGAAATTATTGTCTTACTTGATATCGATACATAAGTCATTTGTATAAATTAAGGTTCTTTTAAAGTCTAATTGCTATATACTCAAGAATAGAAAACATGTTTCTTCACATCACAATGTGTCCACATATACTCACATCTAAGATGTGTGACAGAATCATAAATGCAGGTGTAAAGAAAATGAAATTCTAAATTATATATAGACATGCAAGAGAACAAAGAAGTTATGTGAAGTTGTACTAAAAAAACATTATTACTTACTTGAAGGGATTAATATGTTATAGTCGACTTAAAAAATATCTTTAGTATACACAAAATAAAGAAGCTTGATTACTTATAAAAGCATGACTAATTAACTTGAAATCCAATATTAATGATATCAGATCCTCTATCAAATTAAAATATTTTTATGCTAATAAAAATACACTATCATAAGAATACATGTTGCAACTTGCAACAAATCGTTAATGAACCTAGCTAGCTAGCTAATATCCATAGTCAAGCTTGTGATGCATTAATGTCTCATTTCTACCCGTGGATTTTGACTTTACTGCTTCTTTTAAAAGAATAGCATTTGCAAGAGGGGAGAAATTGTGATGGTCACGTTGTCAAATTTCACAGCAGACCGCAACACAACCAACCTGGGGCAAACTCGTTGATTTTCATCACTATTCACTCTTCTTTCTCAGTCTAGTTTGAACCAGTCAAACTTTTCCAAGAAAAAGGCATCCAAGAAAACCCTCATTTTGGATTCAACAAAACAAAGATCAAGTCAATTACCTCTGAATTCAAGAAACAAGCATACACGTGCACACAGTCAGAGAGACATATAGGGACAAAATTGTTAAATCCCTGTGTGAAAAGTATGGAACACAATGCCAAAATTTAACAAAACCCAGTTTGACAAGCTTTAATTTAATCGCGTACAGAATTCCAGGCATTTCTGTCGTTCAATGTCTCTTGTTCCCAATCTCAAAAAACTCAAACTCAAAAAGTTTAACAAAAGCCAGTCTAGCAAATGACATGTACATGACATATCATTTCAATCTCGTGTTCGTGTAGGATATTATATATACAAACAGCAAACTGTGATGGTTGTATTTAATTCACCCCATAAAATGCCATCTGGGTCTCTACTCATGAAAATGATGAATTCATTTCTATACATATTTTTAATTTAATTTGATCAAAACACATCGACATTAAACATCATTGTTTAATCATAGTATAATATACTAGTATTATGCATGACAAAATTATTGATTCATGTAATAATTATTTTAAAAGTTACACTTAGCATAGTTTTTAATTAGTTTAAAATCTAAAAATCTTTGCACCAATAATATATCAATTTTTTTCCATGTAAAAACACATTTTTTATTTTAATACACATATTTAAAAATGTTATATCAAAGTTAATTTATATTTTTGTACTTAATTAAAGGAACCTTTTTCTTAATTTCTTTAATCAATATTCAATTTTTTCAATTAATATTAGACATAAAAATATATTTTTTAAATTAAAATTAAAATAATCTTATATCAAATCAAAATAATTTAAACTGAAATGTCAAATACATGTATTTTAATATCTCAATTTATATTTACATAATAAAAAAATTCTATCAATCAAATCAATATTACCTTACATATTTTTAAATTGATTTATTTTTACATTTATTATATTCATATCTATCCATGCAATGGACCAGATATTTGCAAGTTGTGTTATATATAAATGAATATTAGTTCACACAAACCAGCTACAACGGTGATATTTTTTTTTTATAGTTAATCCCATTCTGACAATGAGTTGATAAATGCTCTAAGTTGATTAAAATTGAATTTTTTTAAAAGAGAAATTAAAATTAAAGAAAAGAAAAGAAAAGAAAAGAATTATGTAATAACTAGAGACAATTATCTGAATTAAGAATATCAACAGGGAAAATGAAGGTCAACAACTTCCTCGGGCGTAATGTCTGCCGTATAATTCTGAAAAGGATTAATTAGCTCTTCCATACCTTCTACCAAGAACAATAATTTATACTTCTATGCATCCAAAATCTAAAAGTATAGTGCAATCCAAAATCTAAAAGTATAGTGCAGCATTTATTACTAATTTTTTAAATAAAAAAATGAATTCAACGAAATTGATATGAAAATTGAGAGGAGTGTTATATATAACCTTGCACCATGATGATTATATGTGTAAACAGAGAAGGTTAAGACAATAATAAAGTAGCTTGTTCTTTTCTTACCCATTTTAATTATTTAAAATGTATTGATAATGGAAATGATTTTTATAATGTGATTTAATTACAAATTATTATGAATAATAAAATTATTATTCTTATAATTGTTTTAGAAGCCATATTTAATTTCTAATTAATTGACTATGTAAAATTGTTTAAATTGATAGTATATGAAAATTAAATTCTTCAGAAAAATATGAAAATTAAATTCTTCCATTTTTAAAAAATATTTTTATTTTAGTATTTAGCTATTTTCTTGAAAAAGGGGAGGCAAATTTTATAGTACTATCTTGTTTAATCTAAACTTTTAGGGAGAGGGAGAGAGAGGGAGAGATCTTTATTGGTAGATCTCAAATTAAGATTTTAGACTATTTTTTGGTGGACCCTGTATTACCACATAGGATTGAAGATCTCTTAAGATCTTTCTAATTTTTTTTAATGATAGATCTCATTTTGATATCTTAGGTAGAGAGAAAGAAGGAAATTTTTTTTTTCTTTTTTGAACAATGTGCGTTCTACGAGAACTCATTCTCTATGTTGGAGATCTCTTCACTTCCTTTATTGGGAGATATAGTGAAAATCACATATTGAGCTCAAGATCTTTACTTAAGATCTAATACTAAGGAAACCTCTTTCCACATTACATAAGACACTGACGCCATGATCTCCGTTGAGTTAGGGAAACCTTTGACAAAAAGGATGTTATTTCAAGAACAGTACAATGAGGAAAACATGAGAGTCGAGCTAGACACCAATGAAGAGATTCGAGACATAGCCAGAATTAATGAAGAAGTGGCCAAGCTCCGCAGAACAAGAAGATACAATTCTAAAGTTCAACCTCGAACTTTGCAGACGATCTAGTCTAGCGTGTCCGGGGTGAAACTAGGAAGGATCCCGTGCAGACAAGCTTGAACCAAATTGGGAAGACCCGTTTAGAGTCATCACCAACCTGAACAATGGCGCTTACAAACTGCAGGAACTCAGTGGTAAATACATTCCAAGAACTTGGAATGCTACCCACTTGAAGTTCTACTTCAGATAAGAAGTTCAAGACTGGATGACTTACTCTTTTTTCTATTCAAGTCTTTTGTCCTACTGGGTTTCGGCTTGAAAGGTTTTAACCATACTCATCCGGCGAATAATAGATATAACTATATAAGATTTAATTTTTTTCCTATCAATTTTTTGCTTTTTAAAAAATTAATTTTTTTTAAAACAAATTTCAAAATTTGATAGATCATATTTGAAAAATTAAATGAATAGTATAAAATTATTTTTCAAAACAGTTTTTAAAATGAAAAAGTGAAAAGTGAATAAAACAGAACCTAAAACCTCCCTTCTGCCTTCTCTCAATTTAGTCTTCTAATATTAGGAAATTTGAAAGAAAGTAAAACGGAGTTTAAAAAATTTGAATTATTATTTTTTTGGTTGCAATTTTTTAAAAAGTATATTAACTATCTGACCATTTTCATGTATTACCATTTACTCATTTAGAATCTTATCCATTTTCGTCCCTGAATGTGTAAGGCGCTGACAAATCTGTCCCTGAAAGATGAAAATTCAAATTTTTGTCCCTGAAAGTGAAAAAAGTGTGATAAATATATCCCTCCGTTAACATTCGTTCGTTACGTTAATATCAGGGACGAATTTGTCAGTGCACTACACATTCAGGGATAAATTTGTCAGCTCTCTATCCAAAATATAATTTAATCTTCATATTCTCTCTTTTTTAATCATTAAAAGCATAACATTATAATAAACACTTAAAAATTAGGAAAACAAGCATAAGCTAAAACAATCATAATAATAAACATAATATTGATTAATAAACATAACTTGGTTGTAGTTCTGAAATTTCTATTATAACAATATTAGATAATAATAAAATCAAGTTGAGTCCATTTTTTTGTAAGGATTAATTTAATGATTGTATATTGTAATTTGTTTGAGTCTTATATTTTGGGTAAGTATTATAAGTAAAAACAAAGATAATAATAAGCATAATATTGATTAATAAACATAATTTGTTTGTTGTTCTGAAATTTCTATTATAACATTAGATAATGACAAAATCAAACTGAGTCTTATTTTTTTGTAAGAATTAATTTAATGATTGTGCATTTTTGTTTGGGTCTCATGTTTTTGATAAAATACTGTTACATTAGAAATTTCAAAGCAAAAATATAAGATAATACTTACCCAAAATATGAGACTCAAATAAATTAAAATGCACATTCAATAAATTAATTCTTACAAAAAAATAAGATTCAGTTTGATTTTGTTATTATCTAATTTTGTTATAATAAAAATTTCAAAACAGCAAACAAATTATGTTTATTATTATGTTTATTTTAACTTATGCTTGTTTTCCTAATTTTTAAGTATTTATTGTAACGTTATGCTTGTAATGATTAAAAAAGAGAGAATATGAAAATTAAATTATATTTGAGTAAAGAGCTGACAAATTCGTCTTTGAATATGTAGTGCGCTGACAAATTCGTCCCTGATATTAACGGTAACGGATGAAAGTTAACGGAGGGATAAATTTGTCATACTTTTTTCACTTTTAGGGACAAAAATTTGAATTTCCATCTTTCAGAGACAAATTTGTCAACGCCTTACATATTCAGGGACAAAAATGACTATTTACCCTATCATAAGAGTATAATAATACGTTAATTTCATTTTTTTTTCTCGTCCTCTTTTATTTTTTCTTCGTCCTCTTGACCAAATAGAAAAGAAGGATTTATATTTTTATTTTCCTATCCTGTTTGATCGTCTCTCCTCTGTTAAAATCTTTGGTATCCCTTTACTTCCAAACCACATAACATATATATAGTCTTTCCAAGGCTGTTAAGATGGTAGTAAGACGCATCTATAAATATAAATATAATGAAAGGTGAAGATCCAATATTTAAAAGAAAATATGTTTGGTAACGGGAACGTAGTGGTTCCGACGTCAAATATCAAAGATGTGGCCCCACCAAATTTTATAATGAGGCAGCATGAACTTTAATCCTTTTAGATTTATATGTAATAATCATTGAGTATTCTAGTTTCTCATTCCCGTGTCAAATCCTCAGGTTTAATCACTGTACCGCATATAATTAAGTGTATATATATATATATATATATATATATATATATATATGTGTGTGTGTGAAATTGATCTTTTGAGTCGTACGAAATGGTTAAATCAAACTCTATTCATGTGAACAATTTAATAACTTAATTACTCAAGTCCATAATATTTCAATTATAAGTAAAATTAATTGGAACATAGATACTTTTATTGCAACTAAATATGATTGGATTGCTGATGTTTGCTCAGGGAATTATATGTCAATACCTTTTTTTACAAGTTACAGTTACCACATTTTGTCATTTTCACATCAATTGAGATTTTGTTTGACTTCTTTTCTATTTTTTTTTTATCTTTCTAATATTCTATAAAATTATTAGTAAATATTGAATAAAAATTAAATATATTAACTATCTTAAAAACATAAACAAGTTTAACTTTTATATATTATTTAGTAAAGAAGAGATAATTTGTAGGAGGATGTTATAAAAAATTATTTTTTATATTTTTAATATAAATAGATTATAATTGACAGTATAATTCCTTAGCCAGTAGAAAATTTCCTTTTTTTTTCTTTCAAGTCAATTTTAGTGTCAATTTTGAAGGTTTTCTCTAAAGGAAACTTAAGGGTACATTTCATATGGAAGATTTCACAAGGTAAATTATTTGTTCACATTAGCTTTAAAGTACAAATGTATTTTTTTATAATTTATTTTATGCTTATAATTTTGAAATTGATTTACATATTTTTTTATTATGATTATTTTTAGTTTGTATTCAACTTTTTATTTATTTTACTTATCATAAAACTAATTTTTTAAAACAGGCTTTACTGTTCACTTTTTTATGACTAACCATTAAATTATACATGTTATAGATTGGAATCTTATGATTTGGTATACTAATTTTTTTTGTTGACTTAAAATAGACCAACTTTATCATCACTTGATAGTCTCATGTCATGTCAGCTACAACTATAAGATAATAATGTGTGGCAGATGATTAGATGCATGCCATATTCATGATTGTTTTAGAAATTTAAACATTTCATAATATCCAAATCCATTAAAAAATTAGGAAATTAAAATCAAATTAAATTACATTTACAAGAATAAAAATATATTTTATCTTTTTGAATTTCTATCATTAAAAGAGAAACTATTGATTTCTTATTATTCTATGATCAATTCCAAATCATTGACATTACTTTGCTGATAAAAAAAAAAACATTGACATTACTTTACCAATTAAAATTTAGCTCTTTCAATGGTTAGGTTTCTCCATCTTCGTTAATCTTTTTATCCAAAACAGGAAGACAAAAAATTAGATAATATATAAACTTTACATAATTCATTTTGTAATAATTAATTTGAGCACTAGGTAAGAGTATCAAGGAGTTCTTATTATAAAAAGGTAGTAAGGAGGAAAAGATGTCCCTAGTTTATATCAAATTTGCATGCATTAATTCGGGATTTAGGTGTCAGATAGAAAAGTCATATACAAATCTGAGAATCGAACAAATAATAATGAATTTATATCAGATTTACCGCAAGATGATTTAATTAATTAATTGATTTAAGTTGACTATCAACTTAACACTTAGTCATATATTGAGGCATTTAGGAGCATGAATTCTTATAAGAATTAGCATAAAATCTGAATAATCAACGTATATGCACATCTATAATTACTACACCAACTAGTGGTCTATCCCATAGGTTAAATCGTCTTTTCCTTGATACACAACATGCAAATATAGTTAGGTGGGTTTTTGAATTATCGAAATATGAGAAATGAGTGTCAAATGATTTTCCGTGTTACCGACAAACTAATGCTAGCAAAATTAGGCAGCGAATCATGAAAACGAAGTTTAGGCTTTTAGCAGAAACTGTTACGTTTCACCACTTTCTAATTATATAGATTTTCCCCCAAATACAGGCTTGCAAATGAGTCAGAACATTATCCTTATATTAAAGCATGCATTTGTTATCTCCGAACAAAAGAAAATTGATAAACATAGAGAGAGAGAGAGAGAGAGAGAGAGAGAGAGAGAAACTCATCCATCTTAATTCCCACCATTCAAATCTGAAACGACAGAAATAATTTGGTTCCTTTATGCCTAATCAATACTAGTAATTTGGACACAAGAAGTAAGAGAGAGAAAGAGAGAGCAACATGCAAATGAAGAGGGACTTGGAAAACCAGCCACAAATTTTATTTCACTGTTTTTAATTTGACGACCATGGATGTCCTAAAACCGTTTACAAATGTCTTCTAGCTGCAACTATCTCTATTCTCTAAGACTTACTGAACCGACAAAAATATAACAAGAGTGAAAATATAAGTGATATCATCAATTGCAACTTGCAATACACATAAATATTATTACTATTATATAAATTAAAATTAAAGAACAAGTTGATGAATAAATGCCTGGCTTTCCCATGTACGCCTAATCTTCCTCCACTGGTGAATTCTCCACCAGTAACAACGAGATCCTCGTCCTCAAAATCATATCTTATACCCATGGCGAGGTTGAAAATGAATCTCCACTGACCCCACATGAGTTGCAATGGCATTTTTCTCACCACTAGTGCCATCCATGAACCCCTTCTTCTTTTTCTTGTTCTTGTTCATGACTATGAAGCAGATTGATGCCTTAAAGAACTAAAACCATAATATATATTTGTATCTAGCTGGGATATGGAAATGGAAAGAGTAATTAAGAATACTAATTAAAAGGGTATCACTTTGTTTAATAACAGAGAGAGAGAGAGAGAGAGAGAGAGAGAGAGAGAGAGAGAGGAGATAGAGAGAAAGGGGAGAGGTAGAAGGAGAAGGTTGTTCCCAAGAAGATGACGAGCATTTCCCGTTGATGTTGTTTTCAAAGAGTGTTTTAATTTCCTTAGGGTGGGCCAGGAAAGAAGGCATTTTTGTTTCACACGTTGGGGTGGTTCTCTTTGTCTTCCCCGCAAACAACAGTCAATGGTTTTAGGCTTAACCC
>PYAF01000356.1:1324447-1337439 GCA_007407185.1 Glycine tomentella
TTACGGATTACTTAATCCGTAAACACCATACGGATTACATAATCCGTACAGTCTTTACGGATTAAGTAATCCGTGAGTACCATACGGATTAACCAATCCATAAAATTCGTAAATCTGTATGGTGTTCACGGATTACTTAATCCGTAAAGACTGTACGGATTATGTAATCCGTATGGTGCTTACGGATTAAGTAATCCGTAAACACCATACGGATTACATAATCCGTACGACACAACAATCAGTAAAACGCGAAAAAAAGCTTACTCCGGAGGTCGGAAACCACCAAAAAAGCCGCCCCAATGTCCAACAACCACGAATGAACCACCTTCTTCAACCCAAATGCGAATGACTGATTGCGCCGACGGGAGAAAAAATGGCACCACAGCAGCAACAGCTATACACCAGGAGAGGGAAAAGTGAAACGTTCAAATGCCTAAACCTATTTAACGAGGGCTTATTCAGAATTTCACTGTTCAATTCTGGGTGTATAAGTTTATTGCCTGGTGTATTAAGTTTCACCCTAGATATAGATCACACACAATGAAGTATCGCACCCATTTTTAATTTCCTGATTGGGCTAAACTTTATTTTTTTAAACATGAAATTAACGCAAAATGCATCTCACTACCACACTAACCATCCATACGATATGTCGTTTTCAAACTAGATGAAATTTTATCAGAAAATGCCTTCATGACCACATGCAGCCATTAAACAGTAATTTGCAGATTCCAGTTAATTTCTAGCTTTCTCGTCACCCATCACCCCAATTTATTTGCAGATACTAGCTAGCACATATATAAGGTTGCAAATCACTCCCACTCGGAGTAAATCAATTAAGATTAAAATTTTTAAAATATTTTACCTAATTTTTTTAGGAAAATATTTTTATTAATATATTTATGCAATTTTTTTTATTAACATAGGAACAATGATAATTTTTAATATAATTTATTCGCGCTCTCAAAATTTTTACAAAACGTTTAAGGAAAAATAAAATAAAATAAAGCGTGAGACATGAAAGAGAGAAAATCACAATAAGAAAAGTGAGTCAGTTCTTCCTGTTTCTCCTACTTATTCATCACTTTCTAGATTTCCGTCTTACTTTCTAGGCGATCGATAATCATACTCTTGTTCAAGAGTATGTCATGTGATCTCTCCTTCGTGACCATTAGTCAACAAAGAAAAGATGTGTTCGTGGAAAAAGGAAGGAAGACTTCAATTAATTACAAAATTCAAGCTAGAATTAATACATATGTTGTAGCTGGGGTAATAACTAGATAAAGATCTAAACATGAAGTTACTGTACGTGTAACAAATAAGTCATAAACAAAAGCATAGCTCATTCAATCTACACAACTATTACATGAAGTTGATTCATTTCATTTCTTTCCAAAGCTGAAAATTTGCTCTTCGGTAACCCAACATATATGCTGAGCCGAGGGAAAATCAATTCAGAATACAAGTGCAAAGGTAAGCAATATGACAATCATTCCCTATATTTGTGTAAAAGTAAAGTAACCTACTAGTTATAACTCACTAGACCCCACTCCAAAAGAAAATTAATCTTTTAACCATGTCTTAACTACTCTCTAATTTGTAAAAAATTATTACATGGTCCAGATCATTGCTTATTGATGATGACCTAGATCAATCTTCGCGTGACATATGCATGTGTCACAAGGAGATTGCTTCTTACACAAAATGGTCTTGGGTCATGTAATAATTTTTTGTATATGATCTTTCACCAATTAAGAAAGGTTCACACTCAATAGCTTGCAACTCCTTCATGAGCATCATCACCTCATCTAGTAGCCAAAGGAAACCAACGTTGGTGGAAGGAAGATTGGTATGCCATCATGAACAACACGAAGAGAAGCAAGAGTGCCACTCCCCACGGAGACCCTCCAGCTCTGTGCAGCGACTCCCTCTCCTCCGGCAAGGGTATTGGGAACGACGCTCCGCTCGAGAGGCAGTGAAGGAGGAGCAACAAGAGCAGCGGCACGAGGGCGAGGAAGATCTTCACCTGCACGAACAAGTCCTCGAGCAAGGACTCGTAGTTTATATACCACGAGAACGCTAGCACGAAGAAAAGGATGAACACGAAGAAGACGAGGTGGAGTGGGAAAGACAAGTAATCCCACAAGTAGTAGTAGTAGGGCTCGTGGTACCTGGCCATGTTAAGGGAAAATAAAATATAGTGATGATGTTAGTGAGAAATGGTTGAGAATGAATGAATAAACGAGATTTTATTTGGTAGAAGGAAGGTGTTTCAGATATTGTGTGGAGTCTTCTAGGGGCTTTGATTTGAATAGACAGTTGGGTCAAAAAGGTTTATATAAGCATTTGGACTAAGTGGGCGCAGGAAATTAAATCACTATGGACTACATCCATGATTATTTCTTTGGCACTAAAATTAGAAGAGATTGGTCTCTTTTATCTTGCAATTTTTATTGCAAAAAATTGTATGATATCTATTTCTTCGAATGTATATAGTCGTTTAGAAAGAGAATAATAAGAAGAGAAAATGGGTGGTACGAAGAACTAACATAAGAAACAGACAAAAGAGATGTGATGAATCTTATAATAAGATTTTTTTTTTGGTCTTTCAAGTATTATTTTCTCTCTCTAGATAGTCATTAAAGTGTTGAGAGTATACAAATTTTTAAAGTATTGAATATTCATTGATTTAAGTCTTACATGCATTAATGTATATTACTTACATTTAGCGACTAATTTGAAGGATTTTTTTTAGAACTTGAGAGATTATTTAGTAAGATTTTTGCTTCTTGCGGAAGGATTAATTATATAATTTGCTTAATTTAAGGATATTTTAGACGAGAATAATATATACTTTAAGGATGAAATAGATAATTTATTACAAAAATTCATGTTAAAATTCAAGTTATCTTATAAGAAAATTTATTTTGTTTATAAATAATAGAGAAAATTTAAAAAGCTATAAATTATAAAATGGTAACAAGAAAATGGGAATGAAAATAAAAAAAATTGAATCCTAATTTTTTATGTCACATGATGTGATTAATTTTTTTGTCTTATAAATATAAAGTCACAATCTCACTAGTTAAGTTTCTAGGTCTAGTTATTACTTGAAAACAGGAGTCTAGTCGTTTTGGTTGGCGTCCGACATCGAATAGAACCAAAAAAGTAAAAAGAAAAAGGAGAAGGAAAAGAAAGTTTAAATATGTTTTTAGATTGTGTAAATATAAATATTTTTTATATTTTATTCATTTTGATTCATATAAATCTTATAATTCTTAAAATAGTTTTTATCATTTAATGAAAACATAATATACATTTAAATATATAATATTCGTAATTATTTTAAGGTGACGTGTGTGTAGGTGACATCATAAATAGTAAATACTAAATTTTTTTTTATAAACTATAAAATTGATAAGAACTAAAATTAAAAAATAAAGTCAAATTTCACTGTATTTAACAAAAGTAAAACATACGTATACTAGTATGTAATAACAAAGTGAAATTCCTGTCCATTTTGGCATGGCTTCTACTGCTTCAAGAGAAAGTAGAGATTCTACTTTTTTTTATTCTGATGAGTAGTGACGCATCGAGATTATCCCAGTGACGGTGAGAGTGAGAATAATTCATGGTTGAGATTAAAAATGGTGTCATCCAATAGGTGAGTGCCAGATACTTTGGACACTGGACCAGAACGTGTGAACATGAGAAAATCAAGGAAGTTAAATTATTTTTAGAAGCCATGCACTGTAGTTTGTGATAAATTGGAGACAAAGTGGGGTCATAGCATTGGGAAAATTGCATCTTGCTTATTGGAGGGTGGCCCATAATTCTGTTTTCAAGCTTTATTCGTAGGTTTGGCGAGCCATGTCCGTTCAGAGTATCTTATCAGATAAAATTAGGTGGATTTGCATATTCCTATGAAAAAATAAATGATATTGGTAAACCTCGCTAAGTATAGTATATACTACACTCAATGATATATAGAAGAGAAAATAAAATAAATAAAAGATAAATATTATATAAGAATATATAAATATCATTATTGATCGATTCCTGTTGTCCATCATATCCATGCATGCTCCATCATGCATTGTTCCTCCGTTCCTTTACTGCATGTTACTTTCTTTAGTTCTTGAAATATTCTCTTACCAATAATATTAATGCAGAGCATAGAATCTACGATTTTGTTTTGGTACGTTGGACCACTGTAGTTTAAATCCAAGCATCATAATAAAAGGCTATATGATGAATAAATCCAGTTGCACGTATGTAGCAAACCTGGTCGGAGCTAGGCTCTGTTTCATTCATTTAATTGGTACTCAACATGAACAATAGGGTAATAACAAGTTTAAAATATTTCATGAAAAACAAGTTTGAAATATTTGAAATAATTATTTATAATAGAAATAAGGTTTAATTATGTTTTTAATTCTTTAAATGAGAAAGTCTATCTTTTTAGTACTTTAAATAAAAATTTATATTTTTCAATCACTCTAATTTGAAACATGTTCATTTTAGTCCATCTAATTTGAAAAATACCCTTTTTAGTTCATCTTTAAAATTGGAAAGACTAAAAAAATGCATTTTTTTTTAAAGAAATAGACTAAAAAAATATTTTTGAATTTGAGAAACTAAAAAAATATAAATTTTTATTTGAGAGACTAAAAAAATAAATCTCCTTATTTGAGGGACTAAAAACATAATTAAGTTTAGAAAATAAAGTTATGAAATAATAAGTTTTAATAATTTAATCAGTCACAAGGGCAATGCACAACCCATACATAAACTTTAGGTTGAAAAATATAATTTTATAACAGTGTGTTTAATAACACAATAAAATAATTTATTATATCAAAATAAATCAATGATCGATATAGGAATTGGTCGCAATCCTCTTACAAAATGACAAGATATCCTTCCCTCAAAACACCCCTTGTTATTTATAGAAAAAAAGCCTTAACCAAAGTAAACTATCTCACACGTGACACGACTAACTTACTCACTAATATAACTAACAGATAGGTAACTACTAATGGGGAGTACGTAACACTTATGTTCTCGACTTTTTTCACCAAACACAAAACAATTTATTATTTATAGAAAAAAAGCCTTAACCAAATTAAACTATCTCACACGTGACATGACTAACTTACTAATATAACTAACAGATAGGTAACTACTAATGGGGAGTACGTAACACTTATGTTCTCGACTTTTTTCACTAAACACAAAACAATTTATTCAAAAGGTGTAGTATGAGAATAATTTTTATGGCTACTGACGCTTGTTTGATATGTAGCGGAAGGAGTTATCCCGAGTGACGCATCAAAGTGATAGTTATTTTTAACTTTCTACATCATTTATGTGTTATAGAAAATAGTTTTTTACATCGATTATACTCATAGCAATGTAAAAAGTATTTATTGTATTCAAAATTTATCCTATTAGAATCTCTCAAATCTTTCTCATTCTTGCTAAGATCTTTATTTGATACCCTTTTTGTGTTCTTTACTTCTGTTATTCTGTGTGATTCAACTCTTATTTAAGCAAATATGTTTGCAGATCATGATTTTTCCAACAAAATTTAATTTGATGATTGATTAAGCTTCTTGATATATGAACTAATTAACATTGTATGCATATATTTTGTGCTATATGTTTTGGAAAAATGGCATGTTATTTACTTCACAATTAATTCTTATTTGAGAATAAGATGTGACTGTAGGCCAATAGAGAATTGGATAGTACTATAAAAGTCAGTCTTTACTGGCCTATTGATGTTGATTTCTTTGACTCAAATATATCAGAGTTACTTTTGTTGTCATTATTTATAATTGTCTTTACTTTGTTTGGTCATGTAGAGTGCCCTTCCCCAGAACTGAGAGAAGTGGTCAAGTAAACCTAACATTACAGGAGTGGTATCGACTTAAACAATTCAGGGAGGTATGTTGGATAAATTGATTTTTTGTAGTTGTAAATTTTGATGTCAATCTGTCTTAATATTGTGAATTTTATTTCCCAGTGTTGTTGAAGAAAAGAAAAATCTAATTTTGGTGACTTGTTGATCATGGATTTAAATCTGAAAACAGTTTCTTTGTATATGTAAGGATAAGGTTACGTACAATTTCTCTCCTCCTTATCTGCGCATAGCGTGGAACCTATGAACAATGAATTACGTAATTTTTTTTACTGTTCCAGATGGATGTGTACGAGAGTATATATTCATTCACCCTTAAAGGTGATTCATTTATTGTATTTTTAAGCGAATGAGAATTAAATTCAAGTAGTACTACTATTTCTAAAATGCCTTATTAATTGTGGGCCATATAAATTCTGATTGTGTTCTCAAATATCAGGCTGAGACATCAGAAGACCTGTTTTGAATGAAAGACAACTCTTGAACAAGCCCTCGCACAAGCACCAAGTGATCATTCTAATTCTATTAAGATATCGAAGGGTCTTTCCATCAATGTATGTGTCCACATTTTCGCTAAATTTTGTGTTGTGCTTCCAAGGAGGGACAAGCGTCCAGTTAATTCTGTAAGTCTGTGATTGCTCAAATACCAATTCTGCTAGCACTTGAAGATATTGATGGAGGCATGTCTTTCGGTCTTTCCTTAAAAAAGCTCTTTGATTTCTACTTTCTAGAGAAGTATGGTAAGTTATGATCTTCTATTGCATATATGTAATGCATCTGCATTTCCTTTCACTTCTTAATTGTCCGTGATCAAATTTTAGAAGTTATATATCAAAGATTCAAATTCGATATCTCTAAATCTTGAGTAAGTTGATTCATGTACTTAGTGGTAATTAAATTATTGATAAGTTCAATATTAATAATTACATTAACTTAGTTTCTTAATTATTAATTAAGAGTATAGAAGAGCAGAGGGTAGAATTATATATACTGTATAGTAAAAAGATGTGTCAACTACATGCCTGGTTGGCGGAAAGCCAGCCCTAGCACGGATAGAGTCCATGCTTTTATTTCTTATTTCTTACATATGTACTAGTTATTACATGGAGTACACACAAGTATATGTGTGTTTAGTTCATATATTTGTGAATTTTACTTCAGCAACATTTGCAGCCCTTTCGACCGCAACATTTGCATCCTCCGCCATGTCCTCCGCCATGTCCCCAGCCTCCACCGTGTCCCCATCTTCCACCATGTCCCCAGCTTCCACCATGTCCCCCATTTCCACCTCTTCCCCAGGCATCTGCCTGTGTCTTTGGTTCTTCTGCTGCACAGGAATAGACAAACATTTTTAAATATTGCATTGATTTGTTAATTTATTTCTTTTTCTTTTTTTAAAAGTTACACTTACATGCATAACTACTAAGCATAATAAAATTAATCAACAGTAACACCATTATTAATATTCATTGTAGCACCCGAAAAAAATATATTATGGTAGAAATGGGGTCTTGTGTTGGTATGCATTACTTATATAACAGTGCCAATATATGCCATAGCGCAAGCAATAATGCAAAACAAAATATATTTTTGATTATGTAGAAAATAAATGTATAATGTCTTATATACCATATAATTTCAATTGGCAATAAAAGGAGGAGAAACACGCCTTAAGGTGACGACTTTTGAAACTAAAACTGAATAGCAAAAGTTCGATGTTTGGATTTTGTTTCTCGGTTTCAATACTGCAACCTTGGACAATATATATAGTTGCATGCATGGGAAATTATTCTAAAGATTTCAGGAGAATTTTTAAAGTTTGGATAATTTGTAATGTATTAAAGTGGCACTGCTATTGCTGCGAATGTAGAAAAGTATGGCACTTAAGTTGCAGACTTGTATAGCTTCAATATTTTGAGAAATCTCACATAACTTCACACAAATAAGTCAATACATGACCAAAATATATTAAAGAAGAAAGCAATATTGTGCAGGTATGGAAAGTGGAAACTATAGCCACCACACTACCTCAGCGACTAGATTAGGAAATAATTTAAATTTCAAAATTAATGTTTAATTGTTTTACTGAGAGGGGAATAGGATTAGCAAGAAATTAAAGAAACATGAAGACTAAGTGGAAGGATAATGGTTAATCTTGGTGATTTGAGAAAGGAACAATTGCAGCTAGCTATATAATATACATTACCTTGTGTCCCATCTTTGGATGGCTCAGTTGCCACAACAGAGATGAGAAGCAGTGCGCAGAGGAAGCACAAGAAGAAAACGGGTTTGGTATTCATTTTTGCAATTAGGTTAATAAGATGAGTTGTTGTGAAGTATATAGACAGTGTTTCTCGACAGCTATTTATAGTGATCATGAGAGAAGATAAACGAAAGGAGATAAAAAAAGAAACGAAGTAGATGACAGTGGTCATTAAAATCGTTTTCTTAAATTATGGTATTTATCTTGGTTTGATAACTGGAATTGTTTGGCTGATTGCGAGGATAATAGGGGGTCAATGATCCTTATCAACACCGATTGAGTCATTAAAGTGTTAAACTGGGACAAGTGTCTATACTGAGGTAAGCAAGTTTATCTTGGCAACTGGCAAGTGACCAAGACAATGTTAAAACTGGTTGCATCATATTTAACTATATACAAGAAAGAAGAAGGATATTGCATCATATAATTAATTAGCTTTAAAATATTCAACAAAATTGCTACATATAATTATTAATCGACATGGATATATTAGTGTTTCGGTTGAATATTTCAAAATTTAAGTCCCACATTAATAGTTTCGGGACTCCTAATAAAACTTGATATAAAAATTTTGATTTGGAAAATTTAGCTTTATCTATTTTTAAGAGGAACTTTATATTTGTCTGCTTCTAATTTCTACATTCTTAAAAGGCTAAATACACTAAATTATACTTTTGATCCCTATAATTCGATCGTACTCCATTAGTTCACCATCTGTAATCAAATGTTATAATGCTCAATTCATTTGTTGATCATCGATGCTCAAATATTATAAAGATAATGCTTATGTTAACGTGATACTTATGTGACACAAAATCATTTGTGTAACTTAGTTTATAGAATAAACAATATATTATATATATTATTATTGCATGCGATAATTTTTTTTTCATTATACAAATTTATTTATTATACAACATGTAAAAATTTATATATAAAAAATAAAATAAATAAAAATTGATAAAAATTGTAGCTAAAAAATAAGAATAATTATTTTTGTAACGATTTATCGCTATTATACGAAACTATGAATTATCTCAAACACAAGATTTTATTTTAATCCATTTAAAACTCTTTAATTAATTTATTTATGAAAATATTTGTAACCTTTTCGTGTCTCAAAGACAAAAGGATTAAACGTACAACACCAAAAGAAACATCATATGATATATACACACACACACACACATCATAGTAACTCAAATTTCCTTGGTACATGCATGTAAACATAAATCATGTAACACCACATATGAATCACACTAGAATGAGAGAAATCCAGAGCCTATGCAAGTATGAAACTGTATAATTTAAGATGGATTAAAAGAATTAATTGATATTACCTAAACCAACAAGATACTTCTACTTTTTGGTAGTTCATCACTTAAGAACTTCATAGTTAAGTGTGTTTGGCTTGGAACAATTATGAGATGAGTGACCTTCTAGGAAGTTTCCTAGAAAGCGTGAGTGAGGACAAAACACACTAAAATATTTCATGTTGGTTTGTAGGATAATCATTGATCATGAAAGCAGTCAAAGCTTATTGTTGCGGACTCGAAAAAAGTTACCTTCGGAGGGTTCTGACTAACAATGATGTTGAGTGAAGTGTTATCGTGTGAAGTGTTGTAGTGTGAGAGCCACCAAGAAATCGACAATCAGGGATGTTATAAACCACATTATAAGGATAAGCTACATAAATTCTAAGTTGGTCAACATTATACATAAAATTAAAGAGGAAACAAAATGAATAATGTGTCTTCACGTCCAAATATGCATATCCATGGAGTCTTCAAATGGCACAAGACCATTTTCTAACCATCTGCTCTCCATGTACGTCAGATACGAGTTCATCACAGACACAAACACACATACAACAATGCAAAGGGTAAGCTTACCAAAACAAACACACTAACAAGGGATATAACTTAACAATTAAAGCATGATCCTCTACTATCACTTATATAACATAACAAGCAAAAATCATACATAAAACATAAGTCTTAGAATTCTCATGACAGAGCATATCATAATAATCAGTTCGTCAACCATTACATAAAAGTTCAATCATCATACATCATCATCATCAGTCCATCAATCATAAAATAACACAATATTTTCATGACTTATCAAGTGACACATCATTCTTAAGTCACAATTATCAATGTATATGTCTATCTATCATGTTATGTCAGACTGACTCTTTACTCCCGGAAGATTTCACCTCTCGAACAGTTAACCCAAGCACATTCTATAACATAGTCATACTATATGATATGACCATTTGGGAAGACTTGAATTAACCCTGCAAAGGAAGTGTGATTTTATTGAAAATGGATGGGTGTGGGTAGTGACTTACCTTGGCAGGGCTTGTAAAGACTTTAACCTATCTAAGGATTCGTCCACTCATCCATTGTATAGGCCCATTCGATGTTAGTCACCACGACAACCTCCAACACTAGGTTAGGGACCTTCTTAGCACCCGTAACTTACGTACCTACTCACATGTAATGTCATTCATCAATGCATATCATGTTATGATGATTCAAATCAATATCATATGTCATCACAAATTTATTCACCAATCTTAACACCATAAGAGATTATAATATCATAGATTCACCATTCATATGTTAATCACATTCATGAACCCACATATAGTTCAGTAAGCATAGCAAGACATTAATTCCAACACCTTGGTTTCTTGCAAGCAACTCACCAAAACTAATGAATGTGAATATGTTGATCTCAACACAAAGTCAACTCTAAGAATAAAACAACATTATCTCAACCACATCTCATTTCATCGTAAATTCATTAAGATCTCAAAATAATTAATTTACATAAGGAAAACAAGCATTAATCACATCCACATCCAAACTGGTCATTGGACTCAAAACTAATCACTGGATTCAAAATGTTCACTATACTCAAAATGATCACTAGACTCAAAACTGACTATTGGACTCAAAGTGGTGACTGGACTTAAAATGATCCCTGGACTCAAAATGGTCATTGTATGCAAAAATGGTCAATGGACGCGACACTGGTCACTAGACAGAGGTATGTATTGAGAAGAAAGTACTCTAAGGTGTTACCACGTTTTCACTTCTTCAGAAAAAATTGGAAATATTAATTTGTTGTTTTGAGTTTTGAGCCTATTTTTTAAAACATTTTGAAAGAAAATGTTTTTAAAATTTTAAATAAATGTATTTTTACTTTTATTTTTTATTTTCCTTGAAAATGAAAACAAAAAACACTCAAACTAAGAATCACTTTAAATTTAGTGTTTCTATTTAGGTTAGTGACTGTTCCATGTAACACATGCTTGATTAGTATTCTTATTAGCATTTTTCTTCAATTTGGCATGAATAAATGGGATAAGTTTGGGGAAAGGATGTTATTGTAGAAAGAAAAGAAGAATAAAAGAGTAGATGTGTAGATATTGTCCAAGGAAGGGAAGAGGAATTAGGAGGAATGAGATCTTAATTAGCAAATTTTTTTTTTTACAACCGGTTGATGAATGACTATTATAAATAAAAATGACATATTCAGTGGTGAACCCATATTTTGAAACTTCACCATAAACAAATCCTTTTATATAGGACTTATTTGGATACAAATTATAAATGTTTTTGAGAGTTTCTCTACTGAAAATATAGTATTTTTTAAATAGAGAAATTCTCAAAAGTACTTATAACCTTGTATCCAAAAAAACTCTCTACTAATCATAAACTAAATCTCTAATAGCTTGCGGCCTATAAAATTAACTTTCAACATGATTGATATATATATATATATATATATATATATATATATATATTTTAAAAATGGAAAAGGATATTTGGTGAAGATAATTTTGTGAAATCTTGAATGCATAAATATATACTAACGTCAATGAATATAATTTTGTTGCAAATTAGATACTCTACGTAAATTGTCAAATTTTCATTCATGGATCAACGTAAAGTATTATATGAAAATGGAACAATGAAACCGATCGAGTATCATCTCCAAAGCTACATTTAAGTTCAACAAAGAACTAGATACTAGTTGTCTAACTCTAGACTTGGGTTCCATGTCAACCAACACGTCCTTTCCCTTTATTGAGTTTATTCTATATGCCATAGCCTTCCTTAATACTAATTCAATATCCTCCTTCGCCACCTTTGTGTCCTCTATCTTTGCCACCTTTTTCTCTTTTTCCATGATCATCGTCTCCTTTTTCATCACCTCCAATTCCTCCTCCTTTATCGCCGCCACCAGCACCATATCCTCCGCCGTCGCCACCACTAGAACCTCCTCCTTCACTACCACCACCACCACCACTGTAACCTCCGCCACCTGATCCACTTCCACCACCTTGGCTACCTCCACCTCCTTGGCCGCCACCTCCACTTCCTCCTCCTTGGCTACCACCACCTTCACCGCCTCCTCCACTTCCACCACCACCACAACTTCCACCACTTCCTCCTTGGCTACCTCCACCTCCGACACTGCCCCCTCCTCCTTGGCTTCCACCACCGCCGTAACCTCCACCATCGCCAGCGCTACCTCCTCCTCCTTCGCTACCACCACCTCCAGCACTGCCCCCTCCTCCTTCGCTACCACCACCACCTCCAGTGCTGCCCCCTCCTCCTTGACTTCCACCACCGCCGTAACCTCCACCACCTCCAGCACTACCTCCTCCTCCTTCACTACCACCACCTCCAGCACTGCCCCCTCCTCCTTCGCTACCACCACCTCCAGCGCTACCCCCTCCTCCTTGGCTTCCACCCCCTTCACCACCACCGCCGTAACCTCCACCACCCC
>PYAF01000356.1:1339832-1379766 GCA_007407185.1 Glycine tomentella
ATATTTAATTTTATAATCAATAGTAAAAAATGAGTAAATATTGAAATAAAGATATGATGGTTGGATATACTAAATTGTTAGAGACATAAGAAACTACTAAATTATCTGCATATATACATGAAAGAAATTGGCATTTGTAACTTCTTAAATGTAATAATTTTTTTCAAATATTTATGTTTCTTAAGAGATTTTTAACATTTTATGCTCGTATGTTAAAAACAATAAAAAAATTTTATAAAAGAAAAAACTTTAAAATCGTTCTTATATCGCGAGGCACAAATAAATTTCGAAAAAAATTGAAAGAAAAATAAGGAAAGTCCTCTTTATAATTCATTGAAATATAATTTTATAAATTACATTGGCCTTAATTAAATAATAAACAAAATCATACATATTTTAATTTTAAAATTTTCGGTTACAAAAGTTATTAATTTAATATTAAATGATTGAACATAAAGAAAAACAAAGAGAAAATATTCATATGATAAGTAATTTGATTTTTCATTTAATTTAAATAATGTGAGATGGGGAGTAAAGCATCGTGTAAAATCTTTCTTTTTTTTAAAAAAAAAGGAAACAAGGCGTTACAAAGAAGGGACAGTTTTTATAATAAAAATATTAAAATGGGACAAAATGATTTTTGTACCATACATGAAAGTGTACATTTTTTATTTTTTGACAATATTTATCTTGAAAACTTTTTTTTTTAATCTCCACTACATATTTATTCGACTTTTGATTAGTTAAAATTATTGAATTTGTAATACATTCTACAAACAGTTTTTTGCATTAAATAATATTATTGCTTTTAAAAGCAAGGAGAAAAGAAGATACAAATCACAATGGCGCTTTATCGATTTTTTTTTATATATATTATTAATCTAAACAGTATCACCATGAGAAATCACTTCAAAAAAATGTGGAAGGAGTCCAAGTTAAAATGAAACTGTTCTATCTATTTATAAAATAAATTTAGTATTATTTAATTAGTTTAATATTTATGTATTAATTATATATAATAATTTTACGATAATATTCAATCATAATTATTGTTTGAATTATTTTAAAATAATATTTTAAAAATTAATAAATTTATCGTGTATATTGGATTATAATTAAAATTATTTAAATATGACTATGTAATTTTTTTTATTTTTTACACTTTCATGTATAATTTTTTTCTTATTTTATTATAAAAAAATTCAAAATGGATTAAGTAATAGGCAAAGGATGATCAGGATCTAAAACCAAATCTAAACGCCATATGGGCAGCACAAAAATTTGGCATGCATGAAATCAAATACCGTACTTTGTTAATTAGTGGATTAAAATCAAATATAATAATTGCTTAAAATATCGTTTTATGCCGCGATCCTGCTGCTGGGTATTTGCTCTATTGCCTTCAGTTTGTTTTGTCTTGACTTGATGATCCAATAAAGGATATGTTGTTTTGAACAAAATGATTTCGTCATATTTGTACGACTGTTTTCTAACAAAAACGTATTTTTTTAAATTTGTTAATTAATATTTTCTTGCTTATCTTGCTTTAAAAAAAATAGTCTTGATTATCCTGCTTTCAATATGGTCTTGAAGTTTCTTGAACTGACCAATAAGATAAACCTAACTTAATTTGCTCACATTATATAATTATTTTAAAATAAATATAAAAATAAGAACAAAACTTTCAATAACTCCTTAAATATTTATCATCAAGTTTCTAAACCATCTACACGAAGATGTGTTTCCGAGCACTAAATAACTTCATTTTTTTTTTGGTTTATAGTAACTTCCATTAAGAATATGTACTGGAATTATATAAAAATAATCCATTTGATTTGATATCTTGATCATAAAAAATATGAGTGTATTAGGAATGATCAAGAATTATATATATTGTTTAGAGCTAAATTAATTTTTAAGTCAAATTTGAAACTAATGTTTAGAGCTCAATTTTTTTTAAAAAAAACCAACTTAATTTTTAGTGACTAAAGACTCTTTTACATGGCAAAAATATTTAGTCATCGTATACGTAGCGACTGATTTAAAGACTTATTAGGAATTGAAACTAAATGTTTAAAACCAAAATAAAGTTAGTCAATAAATCCGTTATTGATGACCCTTAATTTACTCCCTTAAAGAAAAAATTTATTTATTTATTTCGAAACCAATATTTTGCACCAATTAAAATAAATTGAGATCAATTTCTAGTTGTTAATGAACCATAATTATTTTTTATTTAGACATTATATTTCTGTCACTAATTAAAATGTAATTAAAGAGTGATTTTTCATTTGCAAATGGCCAACACTGTACTGCTGCCACTCACATTCTTCACTAATCGTAAAATCACACTTCACACATGTTGATTTTCTTCCCCTTCCTCCGTAACGTACAAAATCATACGCATATACATACACCCATGACAGCATGCGTAGATTAATTCCTCCTGCATTTATTGGTTTGCTACTGTGCTCCTGGCTCCTGCATATATATGCTTCCTTTATCTGCACGAGTTTTTTTTGTTGTTCGTTTGATGCATGAAAGGGAAAGCGTTGCTCTATTTAATCACGAATTTAAAAGGGTTATGTATATGGCTTTAGTTTAGTCTATTCAGTAAAAAGGGAGAGAAGCGTCCACGTTAGGTTTCAATAATATTGTAAATACAGATAATTTAATTAATAATGTAAAATATTAACAAACAAATCATTAAAAGAAAATATATAAACAAACAATATAAAATCTTTTTATCCTTAGCCTTAATTTTCTGTCACCGTACTTTTTTTTTCCTTTCTTTTTCTATTTTCTTTAGAAAGTTTCTAACTTAAAATTAAAACAACTTTTAATGATAAAACTCTTTTTATCCGTAGCCTTAATTTTGTGTCACGTTATTTTTTCCTTTTAAAAGGTTTCTAACTCATGAATACGTTAGAAAATGAATTCAATGACCAAGGCATCATAATAAGAATAAGCGGGTTTAATAGCAACATGAATTTGAAAAAAGAAGAAACACTGTAACACTATCACATAATAATCTTAATTATTATTGATAAAATAACTCTAATTCAAATCTCCGGAATAGCTCTTCATGCCAAACCCAAGAGGTCTTGGACCGTACCCACCATTGGGTCCCCCTCCATAACCGCCACCTCCGGGTCCGCCACCACTAGACCCGCTTCCATAATTGTCACCCCCCGATCCACTGCCTCCAGGCCCGCCTCCATAACTACCACTTACAGGTCCGCCACCACTTGGACCTCCGCCTCCTCCAGGTCCACCACCGTAGCTTCCACCACCAGGCCCTGCACCACCTCCATACCCGCCACCTCCGGGTCCGCCACCACTAGACCCACTTCCATAATTGCCACCCCCCGATCCACCACCTCCAGGCCCTCCTCCATAACTACCACTTACAGGTCCGCCACCACTTGGACCTCCACCTCCTCCAGGTCCACCACCGTAGCTTCCACCACCAGGCGCTGCACCACCTCCATAACCGCCACCTCCGGGTCCACCACCACCTGGCGCCCCACCTTCTATCGATCCGCCACCACTAGGCCCTCCACCACCACCACCAGACTCATCTCCATAACTGCCACCACCTGGCCATCCACCTCCTCCAGACCCACCTCCATAACCACCTACGGGTCCGCCACCACCAGGCCTTGCACCATTTCCAGGATCACCTCCATAACCACCACCTGGCCCCCCACCTTCTTCTGGTCCGCCACCACTAGGTCCTCCACCATCGCCAGGCTCACCTCCGTAACCACCACCTGGCCCTCCACCTCCTCCAGGCCCACCTCCTCCATAACTACCAGCACCAGGCCCTGCACCACCTCCTGACCCGCCTCCATAACTGCCACCTCCGGGTCCACCACCACCAGGCCCTACACCACCGCCAGGCCAACCTCCATAACTGCCACCACTTGGCCCTCCACCTCCTCCATAACCACCACCTCTGGGTCCGCCACCACCAGGCCCTGCACCACCTCCGGGTCCGCTACCACCAGGACTTGCACCACCTCCGGGTCCACCACCACCAGGCCCTGCACCACCTCCAGGTCCGCCACCACCAGGACCTACACCACCACCAGGCCCACCTCCATAACTGCCACCTCCGGGTTCGCTACCACCTGGCCCTCCACCTCCTCCAGGCACGCCTCCATAACTGCCACCACCAGGCCCTCCGCCTCCTCCAGGTTCGCCACCAATTGACCCTCCACCTCCTCCAGGTCCACCACCACCTGGCCCACCTCCATAACTGCCACCTCCGGGTTCGCCAGAACCTGGCCCTCCACCTCCTCCAGGCCCGCCTCCATAACCACCACCACTAGGCCCTCCGCCTCCTCCTGGCCCACCTCCATAACCTCCACCTCCGGGTCCACCACCACTTGACCCTCCACCCCCTCCAGGTCCACCACTTCCAGGCTTGCCACTACTAGGTGGTCCACCACCTCCAGGACCGCCTCCATAACTACCACCTCCGGGCCCGCCACTACTTGATCCTCCACCGGGCCCTCCCCCACCTCCCGATCCTCCACCACCAGGCTTGCCCATTCCTGGTATACCACCTCCAGGCCCAGCAACAACAGGGACACCCCATCCAGGGATGATACTACCAAAACCAGGAATGCTCCAACCAAAGCAATTTGACGTTGAACAGACCCCAACAACGTCTCCATGACTTGGATTTTCTCCATATTTCACATCACTCACGTTGTTTTTCTCTTTAGCAACTTCACCTACAAATGCATGAACGCTGACCAAATGTCATAATCACGTATTTGTCACAAAAATAATAATTACGATTAAGGAACGTAAAACAAGATTTATCGTCAATTTAGTCCGTTACAATGCAATGCATAATCGAATTTAATTGCAGTATATGAGAATTCAAAGCAAAATGCAAACTCACCCGTTGTAGACATTGGGGAGGTCTCAGCAAGGTTCCTAGCCGTCACGTTAGAGGATATAAGAGCAACCATGGCCAAGAGGCCTAGGATGAGTAAGGTTTCCTTAGAAACCATATTTTTCAGAACTAAACAAAACAAACGGAATTTCAAATGAATGTTTGCTAATGACGTCTCGATTTGAAAAACAGTGGGGAAGTGGTTCTATATATAGGATGACGGGAGATAGCTGGAGTTGAGAAGGACCCCAACTTGCCAATTTAGCCTAAATAATAAATTCATATTTCTCCAAAGAACTCAAAATTCACTCTTCTGATATCCTACTCAACGTTATTCTTAATTTTCGGAAGTAGCATTTAATGTTTTTTTTATTACTTAAGTAGCATTGAATGCTTGATGAACATGACTATGTAATGAAAATGAATACAAATATTAAACAAGTGGATATCCTTTGTATCTTGCATTGGTTATAAGCATCAAAGTCAACAGGGAAAGATAACTTGCAATTTGCTATAAGTGCGTCCTTCAGTTTCTTTGACTGAGCAAGAACAACATGTAAAAAGAATAAATATCAACCAAATTTAATTTGCTCACCCCCTTTTTCTTAAATGAAATAGTATTAAATCATTATAAAATTTGTGGTCAAGTTTCTCATATTTTTAATTTCGGCCAAATAAAGTTACTTTTAAATTTAACAGAGTTTCGGAATCAAATATAAGATAGACAATCTTTCAGATTAAATAATGTATGTCTTTGAAAGAATGTATTATGTTTTTTTCTTTCTTAAAGAACCACATGTATGTCATTATTCTTTATTTCTTTAAGGAATACACCCCAACCATAATTTCCCCTCCCCCCCCAAAAAAATTGATAAGGACAAGCACGTAAATTTATATACATCACAAAAGTTCACATAAATTTAAATTTAAAAATATAGTGTGATATCAATTAAAAATTTTACGTGCATATATGATAATAGAAAAATTAATGAAAAATTAAAATAGCATTTAATTTTATTTATTATTAGTATTATGAATAATGCAGTCCAAAATTATTGATTATTAATATAAACTAATATTGAGCTTTAAAAAAACTATAAGCTATTTGGTTTAGGATTTTAAAAAATTATTTTTAAATAATTTTTTATTGATTTTAAACCCTTTATTACTTAAAGAAATATACACCAAGCATGATCTGCCCAAAACGGATAAGGACAACCATATAAATTATATACATTTCAAAAATTTACAGAAATATAAATTTAAAAATATAATGTGCATTTATGATAATACAGAAAGTAATTAAAAAAATAAAATAGCATTTAATATTATTAATTATTAATATTATGAAGTAGCATTCAATGTGTTTTTTATTACTTAAGTAGCATTGAATGCTTGATGCTTGTATACATCAACTTAACTCTAATGAAAACGAATACAAATATCGAACGATTGGATATTTAGTGTATCTTGGATTGGTTATAAGCAACAATGTCAACAGGGAAAGATACTCCCACCCCACCCAAACTATAAGGACAAGCTTGTAAATTTATATATATAACAAAAGTTCACATAAATTTTTAAAAATATAATATGATATCAATTAAAAATTAATGTGCATTAGCATTTAATATTATTAATTATTAATATTATGAATAGGGCAATCCAAAATTATTAATTATTAATATAAACTAATATTGAGCTTTAAAATAAATATAAACTAATTGAATTAGAATTTTAAAATATTATTTTAACATAAAATCTATTTTAAACTCTTTATTACCTAACGAAATATACCCAAAGCATAATTCTCCCTCCCCAAAACTGATAAGGACAAGCACGTAAATTTATATACATCACAAAAGTTCACATAGATATAAATTTAAAAATATAATGTGATATCAATTAAAAATTAATGTGAGTTTATGATAATACCTAAATTAATGAAAAAATTTAAATAATATTTAATATTATTAATATTATGAATAAGGCAATCCAAAATTATTAATTATTAATATAAACAAATATTGAGCTATAAAAAAATATAAACTAATTGGATTAATATTTTAAAAGATTAATTTATCATAAAAAATATTATAGATTTTAACTTCCTTGTTACGTAAAGAAATATACACCAATCGTACCCCCCTCCCCCCCCAAAAAAAAACTAATAAGGACAAGCACGTAAATTTATATACATCATAAAATTTCACATAAATTTAAATTTTAAAATATAATATGATATCAATTAAAAATTAATGTGCATTTATGATGATGCAAAAATTAATGAAAACATTTAAAATAGCATTTAATATTATTAACATTATGAATCAGGCAATCCAAAATTATTAATTATTAATATAAACTCCTTCAATGAATTTAGCTGTTCAAAAGAAAAATCATTGCAAATCCTCCTTTTATAAGTTTATGACTATGAGATGCTTTTCCTTTCAGAGCTTGTTCCAATTCTTGGTAAAAAAAAAAAAAATCAAATAATTGATTTTTTATTTATGAAAACATTAGTAGTGTATTAATAATATTTTTATTTGTTAATCAATATTCTTAAAACTCGTACTCATTAATATTTGGCGGATATATTTATCTTCGACTGCTACTAAATTTACCTAAAATTGATTAAACTATTCTATAAAGATACTAATAACTCCACTCTTAAAAAATAAGCGTAAATGATGTTATTATCGTCAGCACTCAATTAAATTTCATGTCATGAAATTAAAAAAATTATTAAAGATACTAATATCAAAAATAAAAAATATATCCTCTTCGAAGCCCATTTTTTAACATTAGTATTTAAGCCAATGGCCCAAACTTCAAATCAGTCGAAGATGACAACCTTGTTGTCGAACATTCCCTCTGTCATGACGATGTGAAAGAAGATGGGGCAATTTTTTTTTTGGAAGAAGTGGAACAATTATTTTATTATCTTGATCTTCGTTCATTATTATATATTTTATGATATTTTTTAAATGTTATTAAAAGTTTTTAATAACTTTTTTATTAAATGTTAAATAAAAAAATATTACTAAAAAACATATATGTAGTAATGATTATGAGTAACTGGGACAAGGAGGCTTTGCCTTCCTCCATGTAAGGTTCTATATATAGATTTGTTAATATGTACTCATCACTTTCAGTTGCAGTGTATTAATATAACCAATTACCCAAAGTTTGTGACAAAAACCCCAACACATCTCTTATTTTATTAATTTATTTTAAGGTTATTATAATAATTAAATGTTTTTATTTTAAAATTAAAAAAATAAACCACTTTCTGTTCTTCTCTCTCCGTCGTTTCGGAATTCTGATCCATCATATTCTCAAGGAAAATTTCAGAGGCACCATCAAGGACCTACTTGAAGAATACGATAACACAAACCAAGAGAGACAATGGTTGAAGTCAATTTTGTTTATCTCTATAAGGAAATGCGTTCATGGTTATTATGGGATTTGCAATAGATGGTGAATATTGAATAATCATCTTATGGAGACAATTTGGAAGTGTTATTCGTTAAAGGCAAGGAGCTAGTGCCATATGTGTAGTTGGGTCTAATTCCAATGTAAATCATGAATTAAAGTAGCAATTAGTTTTCACAAATTCATCCTCATGAATATTTCATGGGCTGTGTTTGAACGACCTTTGTGATAAAATTGGCTTGTTGGTGAGATGCATCATGCAGCGAAGGCATAATAATGGTAAGACGCAAATATGGGAAAAGTATATTGGTGAGAGGCAGACGTAAGGACACGATAGAGAGAGAAAAGTGGGAAGAAGATTTATTTTCAATTTTTAAAATAAAATATTAAATTAATAAAATGAAATTAGTGGTTGATTTTTTGTCTAATTTTTTTATATATAAATGCTAATACACACCAACTTAAAAAATGATGAGTGAGTATTAACAAATTTCATATATATATATATATATATCATGATAGTTAATAATTTTAAATTATTAATGATATTAATTTTTCATAAATGAAAGAATCATTTTAAATTAATTTGAAAAAAATAAAGAATTTAAATAATTTTTTTAAAAATAAAAAGTTAAACTGAAACATAAAATTAAGATAAAGAATCAAAAGTTATATTTAACCAAACATATAATTAAATATTATAACTTTTTTCCAAAAGAAGTGAGACCTTGGTGGGAGCAGGGATAACAAAAGTATACACACTCAATTCATAACAGATAGATCGAAGATAGATACTTAAACAAGTAACTTTATATATTTTAAATGGGTATATGTGTACTTGTTAATAAATGAGAGTAGAGGCAATTAAGTATCATGGTATTAGCTCGCGTGTATCCGTTATAGTAAAAATAATTAAATTTAGTTTCTAAATTGAAGTATTTTGATTAGTATAATTGTATAGAATAATATTTAAGTAAATTTAGTTTTTTAGCCTTTAAACTATTTTTTTTAAATAACCAGTTAGAATAATTAAAAGTTATAGTTCAAATTTTCAATTTTAAATCTTTATGATGTTGTTTAAATTTTAAAAATATGTTTATTTAGTACTGATTTCCTCTTCTAATATTATGATGAAAAAGGAGGTCATGTGAAGAAATGAAGTGTCACTAGGGGAAAAAAAACCCAAATATTACTAAAGTCACGTTCACAATAATCTCAACAAGAGAAAAAAAGTTGTTATTGTTTTTCTTTTTCTTTTAACTTAATCTACTAGTTATTTTCATGAAAAAAACAAAAAAAAAATTGTTCAACAAGCTATCTAACAACAAATATTATCCAACTGGAAACATTATTCCAATATTCTTTTCTTTTGAATAAATTAAACAAGTCAACTATTATCCTACTCTTCTCGATCCATTATTAAAACAATGACTAATGTAATTAATATGACGGTGAAAAATGCCTACCAAAAGTATTCTTAGGACCATTCTAATTCATATATCTCTTTCATGACCATTTTTTATAATTCATCATGTGAGTAATTTCTAAGATTATTTCATGACTTTTCACTTTATTTTAAATTTGACAGAAATTTTTTTAATACGAGGTATAGATTAATAATGGAATACATATATGAAAAAATATAATTATTAAAACTAAAAGTGTAATTAAAAAATTGATGTAAATAAAAAATAGAAAGAGTTTAAAATTAATTAAAATCTTAAATTATAAATATCCAAAATATGTTTTTATCAATAAGTTAAAATTTATATAGAAATACCATATAATCATCTTCATTTCTATCATTTTTTACTTCTCACTTACTTTAACAAATAATTTTAATAAACACCTATGATTTAATAAATCAGCTTAATAGTTTTCAACTATCAACTATTAATTATTGGTAATTAGCTAGTTTTCGACTTTTAGCTTGCTAATTTTTGAATTACTTTTTCCCAACATAGAATATTTACAAACTTAGGTTAGGCTTGAATTTTTATTTGTAGCTGTAATCTCATTCAAAGTGTTTTTAGGGGAAATTCATTCAAAGTTTATTAGGTATATTTAATTAGGCGAACTTAAATGTGGCATTGACCTTGTTTGATTAAGATTTGGTTGCTTTCTCTATTTTTTTTTAATACACTGGTATAATAACACGTGCCTACAATTTACAATATTGTTATAGTTTTTAATTTTACAATTAAAAATATTTATCTTTTATTTTTATAAAATATGTATTGATAAATATGTATATAAATATTTAAAATAAGAATTTACTAACATACATTCACCTATTTTTTAGTTGAAGAACATTAACAAATTATAACTATTTTTTTTTTAAAAAAAATATACAAACAATGTAACTTGTTTACGTACCCCAACTAAAAAACCAATAAGTGTACAGTAGCAAATACTAGCAGGATTGTCTAAATAATTTATAATCATTTTTTAATTAGAGTAGATTAACAAGTTATATACTTATGTATCTTCCTTGTAGTATTGTATATACAATATAAGTTATTCTGAAAAACTTGAGTAAATTATTATATTTATCACAATAAGATTACTTTTTTTTTTCCTTTGTGAAACTACCTCTTATAAAATCTTTGGGTTTATCTTAATAATTACAAATTGTTTAAAAAAGTCTTAATAATTAAAAATGTAAAATTTTAAAATAATGTTAGTAAATTAGCTTCAAATATTAAATACTTTGTGTTAGAGAAACTTATAAAAAAATTCAAAGAAAATAAAAATGGATACAAACTTACCTTATAATATAGAGAAAGAAGATACAAAAATAAAACAAAAAACATAAAGAAGATATAAGAAAGTAAAAAAAGTTGAAAAGATGAAACTTAAATAAATTTAGAATAACAAAGACAAACGGAAAATTTAATAAAGAAGAAAAGTTAACAATTACACAAAATTAAAATTCTTTAACAAAAAGGAAAGATAAACCTTTTTGATTCGTTGCACAGTAATACTTTTTCTTTATAAAATTAAAAATTAAAATTCTTTATAATAAATTCGTTAACTGACCAAAGGTCCTTTGGGCAAAGTGAACCCCAGAATGTTGAGGACTCGGCAAGTATACCGGTAGTACAAGTAATAAAGTGATAATGAAAAGATCGCTCCCACGAGGATTAGTGCACCGATTCAATTATAACTTAAATCTAAAAGTTGGATGTAAAATATTTGGTAAAATTTATGGATTGATTGTTTGAACAAGTAAAAGTAAAATGATGTTTAAACATGTAAGACTAAGTTATGAACAATAATGTAAGTTGTAACAATAATAAAGAAGCGTAGTCAGGGCACCCACACTCGATGTTATCTTCCAAATGGTCCGTATTGCGTACTACATTCAATTAGTTAAGCTACTTAGCCATTATGCACATTTAAGTTCAGTTGTTTACCAATTCCTCAGTGAAACAACCCTTCAACCCACTTGAAAGTCCTAATCCCTTAGTCACCTTCCTAGGGTTAAGCATTAAGCAACATAATGATTAAACTACCCACATACATTCCCACTCCTAGGTAATGTAAAGCAAGCTACTACACTTAGTTCCAAGACTAAAGCCCCAATATTTCTATTGTGAACCCTAGCTCTAAAACCTTTAATAGATTGATCAAGTCTAAGAAAGAGATATGAACATTCAAGCAAAGTGCAGTAAAATAGCTTTAGATAAATGAATAATAGTATTCAATACAACCCAAGTGGGATTTACATCAAGTGTTTGGCCCTAGCTACAAAATGAAACTAGCCAAACCTAATCATGACTGGCCTTGGTACAGCAAAAAGAAGCAAACCCAACTAATACACAAGCAAGGGAAAAGAAGAGAAGAAGGAAAGCACCCCACTTTCTCTCACAATCCCCAAACCCTAGCTAAGCTTCCAAGCTCTCTTTCTTTCTCTTCTTTGGTGAAATTTCGTGCCAAAAAGTCCCTCCTTGAGCAGTGGATTCTTGTATTTATACTTGGGGAAGTGAAATACCAAGTTTGCCCTTGACAGCAGCTGAAATCTGCATAATTTAAGTGTGGCGCAGATCGCGCGGAAGTTGGCGCTGACAGCGCTGGACAATGGCGCGGCTGGCGTGGCTATGGCGCGGATCGCGTGGGTTGGAGCTGGATTCCACCCTTCAACTGTGGCGCGGATGGCGTCACACTCCACGCGGTTGGCGCCAATTTCCAGAGGAATTTCATTTTGGAGAGCAGTATTGGCGCGGATCGCACTGCCATTGGCGCTGGTCACGCCAGATTCCAGAGGAAATGTTGTTTCCAGGTGCTTATCCGCGCGGATGGCGCGGCATCTGACGCGGGTCGCATCAGTTAAAAATCCTGGCGCTGGTAGCGCGGTGAGTGGCGCGGATTGCGCCATTTCTTTGTTGCTGCTTTCTCTGGACTTTCTTTGGATCTTTTCACCTGTTGACTGCTTAAAACTGATCAAAACATCATCAAGACAATTTTTGTCAACATTTATGCATATTGGAAGCTTTTATCATTCATTCTCATGCATTTTATGATCTAATTATGCTTGGAAAACACTTACGCTAGACGCATATCACAGAACAACACCTAAAGATCTTTCAATCAAGGTCATGGATTAAGTTCTCACTGCAGACATGGAACAAATGAACCGACATTTATTCAATTAAACCATAAGCCTGAAAGCCACACAAAAATGAAATCGTGTGAATTGTACATCACTTGCGCTTCATAAACTAGTTGAAGTCATCGATTATTCAAAACAGATAAGATATTAAAAAAACAATTTATATAAAAAATACATCTGATTATTTCGTTAGATTCTTTAATGATGTATCAAGTCATTAAATTGCTAACTTCTCTTGTTATAATACCAGTTAATGTTGTTACTTAATAACAAATATTAAAAGTGGTAAAAAAGAAAAAATTCAGGAACTTTGACGGATCAAAACTTAGATTAGAGTCTAATAACATGTTTGGTTCATGTCTAACACCTAAACATGCATAAAAGATGCGGAAAACATAAGCTATTAAGAGTTTCTTCTAGTTAGACGTGATAGATGGATGTACATTATCTTTAATGTGATGCTAAACCAAACATCCAGGAAAAGCATAAATGCAAAGAAATAGTAAACTCCTCCCTTTTTTTACTACAAGGATCAATTTTTGAAAATTAATAAATTTATTAAGGTTTTGGGTCATTCAAAGGAACAACAATTTCAAACCTTGTGTTTCCTTAGTTATTGGGCTTTCGGCCCATTAGGAGTTTATTAATTAATAAAATGAAATTATTTTATACCAATAATAAATATATTTTTAGCAAATAATTAAATTAGTTAAAGTTAGTGGTAAAATGTGTGAAATAATTATCTATATCATTATTATTTTTGGCAACTTAAAGTATAATAAGAAAGCAACCTCAATTATACATTAGAAATAAACGTTTAAGTGGATAGAAAATATTTTGTAAATTAATGTCTAGAAAAAGTGGTTTTCTTAAGTATAATTTTTTTTTTATAGAAAATTGTAAGTAATTAAGTATGCTCTGTAGTTACAACATATATAGTCTCTGATCTTTGACATAAAAAAGAATTATTCTTAATATTATATAGTAAGAAACTTAGTTAAAAAAATTGATAATTTGCATCACCTATAGTTATTTTTTAGAAAAGTTATACTTTTTAAATAATCCAAGTTAAGAATTTAGAAAAGAAGAGATGGATAATTAAATTAAATTAAATTAAATCTAGAATTTATGCATAAAAGAGGTTTTGTATGCGTGTTTTATTAATTACGCGTATAAAAATTTCTCTGTGCTCTGGAATATTTTGACAATGTTTATTATCATTGTATATTTTATGATGATTGCTGTGAATATAATTGTGATCACTAAGTTAGTGGTCTTCAATCTTTACGAGATTTTTCTAATAGTATATGATGAATAACAAGTCACAGGCATCCCGTGTTAGGACTATAATAAGACCATGCTGTACGTGAAGCATGATTGCCTATGTTTGAAAATAACAGTTTGGTGCACTGCGTGATGAAAAACATGGACCATCATTCAGGTTTAATTTTTAGGGTAAAGGTAGAGTTTTAAACGTACAGATAAAAAAAAAAAAAAAAAAAAAGCCTCAGTTAATGTCTTAATGGTACGTGCATGTTAGCGCCCTTGAGTTGGGACAAATCACATAAATCGACTTGGTAACCGTGACCCCTCTCAGCATCACCCAGATTGGTGAAATGTTCATACTTGTTGATGGGTTGGAGGATCTTTGCTCAAGTATAATGACTACAACATGGATGTCAGTAACTTGTGCCGGGTTATACGAGCTCCCAATGGTTCCTAATGGTTAAGGGTAAATCATTAGAGATGACTATGAATCCATACGTCTAGTAGAGGTTTGTGGTTGAGTCATGACAATTTAGGTCAGACGTTACTTAGGCTCTTGTATTGTTTGTTTTATACTTGTATGTTTTAGGTTTTAAAACTTATTGAGAAAATAAATGGGCTCGTGAAACCTCATTCCTTGTTCCTTTTCTTCTGTATGTATAAATGTGTATGGTACAATGTTGGATTTGGCTGTGGATAAGAGGAGGAAGAAGTCGTTATTAAGGATAGTAGGGACGAAAAGGACAGAGGAAGACACTTCAAGACATTTGCAGTTGGTATGTGTAAAGATATTTGTGATTAATTGAAACAAATTAAGAAAATGTAAACAACCGGTGCTGGCTCAAGGAGTCACATATGGTTACCAAGTGGCTTCCATATGTTTACGCCTAAAGCTAACATTCAAATACATGTAAACAAGTCGAACAATATGAGAACTGAGGGCCATAATATGATAGTTTCAATCACCACTACAAATAAATTTATAGCCACAACAACATTTAAAATTAATATGAACATGTTTCCCTTTCTCTTCCTCCACCTCAAGAAAGCACATAAAGAAATATATGATAAAGAAAAGATAAAATTTAACTACAAAGAAATGACGAAGATGTGTAGTAACAGTAGAAGTAAAACTCACGATTTAGAGGACAAACTATAACTTTGTGCACATATCATAATTTTAATCAACATTTTCTTATTGGGAAATAACTGTAGTGATAATTAACAAAGGTTAGAGAAAAGACAGGCCTCCTTGCTGACTATATCCATGTCTCTCATAACACGAGATTTATTCTTGAAATATATTATAACTACGTAGAACTACATGCAGTGTCTCATTTTTTAGTCTTATCCTCGTTGACCTGGGAAGCCACCTCCACCAGGGAATCCACCTCCACCAACACCGGGGAAGCCGCCACCAACACCAGGGAAGCCTCCACCGCCACCGGGGAAGCTTCCACCAACACCAGGGAAGCCTCCACCCCCACCGGGGAAGCCTCCGCCACCACCAGGGAAGCCACCACGACCAGCGCCAGGGAAACCACCTCCAACACGAGGGAAGCCAGCACCACCACCACCAGGGAAGCCACCACGACCAGCACCAGGGAAACTACCTCCAACACGAGGGAAGCCACCACCACCAGGGAAGCCACCACGACCAGCACCAGCTAATCCACCACCAACACCAAGGTTACCCCCGCCACCAGCAATGGCTAACTCTAACACCTCCGAGGAGATCAAAAGGAGCATGGCCAGCATAGGAACTATTGCTATCTTCGAACCCATCTTTCACTCTTTCAGTAGTAAACTACAATAGATCTACTCAAATTAATGAGATATGTCTGGTAATGAAGGATGAGAAAATTAGTCGGAAATATACTCTATATATAGGAGCGAATGAGAGAGAATTTGAACCTTTCTCTTAATTGGCACCGTACTTAGCCGTCTTAGCGTATATTAATTTAGTCTTTTCTAGAGTTAATTAATAACCTAATTGTTCTCGATCTCCAGCTCAATTTCCTTCTCCAATTTCAATGGTAAAGTGATGTAGGTAATGAAATTGAAGGACAGTATTTATTGTGCGTAACTACATGCATGCATGTATGAACTTCCCATGTAATGCAAAAATGATCAGTGGACAACTTATTTGACACTTAGTGCGAGAAAGAGATAAAAAAGAAGTATGATAGTTGATATAATATGATAGAAAGATAGAGATATAGAAATAATAAGTGTAAACTTAAGGAGTTGGTTGAGCATAGCATAATAAGATATGGCATTTGACAAGTAGAGGTTTTAATCTTACTTATCTCCTTAGGTTCATGTAAATGTAAGTATCTTTATAAAAGTTCTTTGAGTTCAAACACCATCTCCTTCCATAAAATTTTTACTATGAAAAAAGAAAAGAAAATTAGCGAGTGTTAAAAGAAGTGTTTAGAGAAATAGAATATCCACCTATCATTACTCAAAAAAGTGGAGAAGCGTACACCTAGTACTAGTTTGCAATATATCTTAATATTTTTCTGATTTACCCTAAAGTATAAAATAATTCAAAGGTCAAAGTTATACATTTTTGCTGCAAAGTTAGATAAAGTTCTTTAAGACTACCAAAAATCAACAAATTACTAATAAATACACTAAAGAAATTTTTTTCCCCTTCCTAATTTGATGCTAACAAATTTTTAAAAATTATATATAGATTTTATTAATTTTAATTTTTTTTACTTGCATTTGTTATATTTTTTCTAACCAGAATTACAATTTTATTTTGGTAACTAACATTTAATACAAGTCAGCTGAAACTTCATTTTGAATAAAAAAAATAACACAAAAAAATACTTAAGAAATGGCATGTAATTATTTTTTTTTCTTAATTAAACATGCTTGTCAAATAATACAGAAAATTGTATGTCAAATATGAAATAAAATAATTACCATCGAGTGCCTAGATGAAATAGTGTGTACAAAAGAAAAAGAAACACTAAAATGAATTTTACCCGTTACAATATATTTTCTTCAAAGGTTATTTTTTAATATTATCCATTGTTCCTATTTAATGGTTTTTTTATACAGTATAACTGCAAAATTAATATTTAATTAAAGTGACAACTTTAATAAAGTCTTATTTACCCAATCATAAAAAAGTCGTTTACGTATATAATAACTTAAAATAGCTTTTTAACATAAATCATGGTAATGAATTATGAATATTATAGGTCAATTGTTTTTTATTAAAATTTTCAAAATCCTCATCAAAATTAGTTACTAAACATTTTATTATTACTTTATATAAAGTCCTGTACGGAGAATACTTATGTCTGGTCTTTCATCCACCACTTAATTATAATGTTTTAGTCTCAATGGATGTCCTAGGCTCCTAGCTACGCTATTTTGAATTAAAAACAAAAAATTTAAAAAGCCAACAACATGACTAGAGTTTTCCTTTTTGTCGACAGAATTGTGCTGTGGCTAAGAGCTACGGCGTTTGCCAAGGTGCTAACGTTAAATGAAATTACAATGTGGGAAATATTATCATGTTTTTCCTCCATTACGTACACAAGTATTTTCAACTTAATTAAATTAAACACGTCAATACAATAAATTGTTACTAAAAACATTGTATATTATTATTCATCAATATCTTGTTATATTAAATATGAATGAATTAAAGAGAGACATTTTTTAAAATATCGAAGAGGAAATATCTTTATTAATTAATATCATATTAAATTTCAATTTTAACATTTAAATTCAAATTAGGAATGATTAAGACTTTTTCTTTTTGTAATAAAATCCCGTCATGAAGGCGGTGCCCATTGCCCACTATTGTTGACTCAGGTTGCTACTCCTAGCTAGGCCCATCGCATGACATCCATCGATAATGGAGATGGAATCTTAGAGTATATTTAATGATAGATTTTAAATAGAAATTTTAGATATTTTTTGGTGAATTTTACAGTATCATATAAGATTAAAAATCTTTTAAAATTTTTTTTAATTTAATGATAGATCTTATTTTGAGATTTTAGGAAAAAAAAGAAGAAAAATTTATTCTTTTTGAATAATATACAGATTTTAAGAGATCTTCTATAAAAACTCATTCTTCATATTAGAAATTTATTCATCTTCTTTATTAGAAGATCTAATTAAGATTTTAACTTAAAATCTTTATTCAAGATCTAACACTAAAAAATACTTTATGAATTACCACAAAAGTTTAAAAGATATATATTAATTGGCCATGGGGTTTAGCTATGCTATAGGTTTCGTGGTCACATTCCACACAAGCATATTTCAGCATGTGATATCCCCACTTTTGAGGAAATCGTAGCCCACAACTCGTCAATGTTGTTGCACACACCTTGCGGGAGCCATAGCCGGCTGCCCTATATATTCAAGAGCTTGCCCATCCAAGAGGTAAGGCTTGATTGGACTTTCTCAAAAACATGGTACTTGTCGATATTTCTAGCGCTATGGATGCCAAGAGATCTTGCAATCAAGGTCCTGAATTTAGGGCTCGCAGACTAGCAGCAAGTGAACCTAGATTTATTGAAATTCACCATAAATTAATTCGGCCAGAAGCCACACAAAAATGAGAGAGCATGCATGAACAAGATCACTTGTCCTTGGTCCATAGAGGCCTTTCAAAAAAGCAGAACATATAAAATAAACAAATGAGATTGTGGGGCCCACATTTGGAGAGAGATACCCAGGGCCAACTTGGGTGTTGTCCGGAGATGCACCCACCACTAAAAGAGTCCAAATTTCTTTTTGAGTATGAATTAAATTTGTACCTTTTAGCCTAGTTCCATCATGGCTTGATGTGGCCTTTACCTACAAAAAGTTGGAAAACCTCTAATCTCTTTTTTCCATTCTATTTTCCTCTCACTTTAGATCATTTCATCACATCGTGGTGTAAAAAGTCATATATTCTTTTAATGAACTTTTAAAACAAAAACATATGATTGATAACAAGTTTTAAAATAGAAAAAAAAAATTAAAAGTAGATTTACTTTTTAAAATTTGTAAAACTTAAAACAAAAATCACTCCAAACAAAACCTAAATATTTACAATTTAATTAATTTAGCAATGCACTCTCTCAAAACGATGTTTCTAGCTAATACATTATCATTAACTAAAATTTGTTAGAAGTTACAAAATTTTGTGAGTCTCAAACGATTTTTCTAATACATTATCAATATTATCAATCCACTAATTTAGAGAACAAAATCATTTTTATGCCATAATTTGCTTTTAATTTGGATTGTTTATGTGTCATTAAAACTGATGATAGAGTCCCTTTCATCAACCGTGGTTGCAGTGGGTCGGGTCCCAAACCCAAGTAAGAAAAATGATAGATAAAGGAACGGAGAAGGAGATTATCACCTGAGAAACTTTTTATTTTGCTTTTGTCTTTTGTTTGCAATTTTGCATGGAAAACTTTGGGATCAATTCTCCAATTTTCCTTTGCCATTCCCTTGAACTTAAAATTTAGAGTTTGCAATTTTACCAGTCTTTAAAATTGAAAATAAAAAAAATGTAAAACTCAAAGCACACTACTAGAAAAATGATTATTAGTGAGGGGGATATAAATTTGTCACAAAATATTTTATGATAAAAATATTTAATTAGAGAGAGCTTTATATTCATCATTAAATGTAATTTAAATTGTTTGTGACATATTTTGTGATTAACAATATTGAGGGGGATATAAATTGGTCAAAAACCTCTCGCTAGATGTTTTATATTTATTTATGACGGATTTTGTGACGGACAAATTTGAAAAGGAGATATTTCATAACAAATCCCTAGCTAAAATTTCATATTTTTTTTTTTGTGAGGAACATGTTTAAGAGGGACACAAATCCGTCCCAAAATTAAATAAATTTCTGTCCATCTCAAATCTATATTTTTCGTCAGAAAGGTCATCACTGTGAGCAAGGGAGTTTTTTCATCTCTAAGATTCATCACTAATTTTGTTTATTTTCTAATAGTGATAAAAACCTAATTGAAACGGGTTTTAGTTTTTAAAATTTAGAACAAACAATTATCCCAAACTCTTACCAACAACATATTAGTCTCACTCCTTATAATGAAGTCTACTCACAATTTTATAAATTTTAACGAGTTTAATTAACACAACATAATATATTAGATAAAAAAATATAAAGAGTATTTTAGTAACTCTCCCTTATTGTAAATAGTAGAAATAATATATCTGATCACAAATAATTTCATTGAATATGATAATAAATAAATGGATAAATAATTATTTCTGTTCTTGAAGATTTAAACTCGTGATAATTTAATTTTTAAAACAATAAAATTCTTATTTAATCTTTAAATATATAAAAATATGATAATTATGTTTTATCGTTATTTCATGTAACTATTTTGTCATTAGGCTAGCTATAGTTGGATTTTCCTCATATTTTACATCTTTCACGTCATTTTTTCTCCTTAGCAACTTCAGTTACAAACACGTGAAACATGAACAAGTGATAATCATATATATATGCCATGAAAGACAGTAATCATGATTAAGGAACATAACACAAGTGTTGTCATGAGTTAAATAAGTTATAATGCAAATCATCATTGAATTTTAAGTTTGTGAGAATTGAAAGCAAAATTCAAAACTCACCTGTTGTACACATTGACGAAGTCTCAGCAAGGTTCCTAGCTGTCACGCTAAAGGATATCAGAGAAACCATGGCCAAGAGGCCTAGGACGAGTAAGGTTTCCTTGGAAACCATTTTTCAGAACTGAAAATACAAACCGAATCAAATTAATAAATGTTTGCTGATGACAGCTGATGAAATATAGATATGAAAATTAGTGAGGAAGTGGCTGTATATGTAGGAGGAGGGAGATAGCGCGCTGGACTTGAAGTGAACTCCAAAACTTGCCAATTTAACTTAAACAATTAAATAATAAATTCAGTCTTCTCCAAGTGCTGAAAATTCGTTTTCCTGCTATTACACTCAACGTTCTTCTTAATTTTCGGAAGTAGCATTCATTGATTAATTTGATGCTGGTGTCAACGTAATTCTATGTGGTCAAGTAGGTAAATTAATCTCGAACTAGTTCATATATATCTACTGTTTGTTGTTTTGGTTATAACTAATAAGCACCAAAGTGAACAGATAAAGGTAACTTCCGATTTGCTATAAATGCTTTTTTCAGTTTCCTGGACTGAACTATCAAGAGCATTTTTGTAGCATTACTTCATGAGTTGTTTAAAATTAAGCATTATTAATTAATAAGTTTTTATCATTAAAGCATATGATTTGATTATATTGCTTAAGTGAATTGTTTATATATGTAATTATTACTTAATTCATTGTTATCAATTAAAAAATCATTTTTCAATTATAAAATTTGATGTGACACAAGTTAAATATTTATTCTAACAACTTTAATATTAGAGTAAATTTTTGTAAAATTTCTAAATATATATAGCATTTTAAGATTCATACATTTAAGATAAACAATTCTTTTAAATAATCATAGATGTTCTTCTTAGAAGAATGTTTACAAATAACAAATATCAATAGTATTAATTTGCTCACCCCATTTTACTTAAAAAGAAAAATTAAATCAGAACAAAATTTATGGTCAAGTTATTTATATTTTTCCACCAAAAAATAAGTTGCTTAATTATATTTTTACCACAAAATTTCTGAAACAAATAATGTTATAGATATTAATTCTTTCATATAATGTAGTCTTTGTAAGACTATGTGTTATATATGTATGTGTCTGACTTCATATAATGTAGTATTTTTATCATATTTATATATTACTAAAATTATGTATATTAAATATTTTTAAAATTAAAAAAAAAGAAAATAATTAAATAAAATATTTATATTTTGTTAATTTTAATTTCTATGAATGAGTTAGATAATAATTTTTATAATAGTATGAAATTTTATGTATGTAATTTATGTGAAAGAAAAGTTATAAAATAATGTAATAATTGTCAAAATTATATTTATATAATTTTATCCAGTGTTGTGAAAACCGGTTTGGTCATTGAACCAGTCGAGGTAGTGTGTCAGTGGTTCAGTGGTCCAACTAGTGGGTCAGTAATTAAACTGGTTCGAACCAGTATATATTAAAAAATTCAAAATTAATTATATATACGTATATAACTAACATTATTTAAAATAACAATTGAAGTTTTAAAATTGATAACACAAATAAAATGTATTAATAATAAAAGAGAGTGTAAATAACAACTACCAAAAAGGGGGTACAGGAAGCAATATCTGGCCCAATTGGACCCAACTAGAAATAAACCCTAATCCCCCATCATATATATTCTTCTCTTCTTAAATCCTTTTTTCTTCTCTCCGTGGCCTCCATCCACGGCCCCTCACTCTTCTCCTGCAACTTAAGGAAGAATGGACGATGCTTCTGTTTCTCGTCGACCAACTGCAACAACCACGGCTCCGGGATGCAGCTTGGTGCCTTTCTGGTTTCGTTTTCATTTTCGTTTTCGTTTTCTTGTTCAGGGATCTCTTGGTTTCGTTTTCGTTTTTGGTTTGAATTTTTGCCTTTCTGGTTTTGGTTTCTGTTAGGGTACAGCAGTGGCGTGACAACGGAAGATTGGAGGCTCGAGTGTAGTTTTGGAGGAAGCACGAGGAAGGAGGAAGCGCGACGTTGTTTTGCCCTTTCTGCCAAAAGTCGGTTCAGGTTCCTAAACCTGTCCGAGTCGCCGGATTCTTCAAAATCCGTATGTTCTTGTCGGGCCTTACCGGGTCACTTGCATGACCGGTTCCACACCCAACCTGGCCCGGAGCTACCAACGATTCCCGATCTAACCGAACGATCTGAACCGGTTTTAATAGCATTGATTTTGTCCCTCCTCTCTCTCTCACTCTCTCTCTATATAAAGGTTTTGCACCCACCTAGTGGGGTGATTGCGGTCTAGGGAGGGTAACCATAGCCAGTGCTAGCTCACTGAATTTTGTATATATTAATAAAGGAACAAGCATAGATTTACTGTAGCTGCAATCTGGTTGAAGATATGATAATTATAAAAGCTGAAACTTAACTACAAAGAAATAATGAAGAGATTACTAATTAACAGCATAAAGTAAGACACACGATTTAATTAGGACAAACTAAAGCTTTGCACACAGTATATTATCACCATTTTTAAATTTGCTCTTGATGATAACTTGGATTATGTAGGTACATGCGTACGTATTATTCAACATTTTGTTATTGTTAAATAACTCTAGCTAGTGGTAATTATTGAGAAAGGTCAGGAGAAAACACACCCCTCCTTGTTGACCATAAGCATGACAAGAAATTTATTGATGAGATATAGTAAGTACGTAGTAGAACTACTCTGTCATTTGTGAGTCTTATCCTCTTTGGCCTGGGAATCCACCATCCCTTCCACCAGGGAAGCCGCCACCAACACCACCAGGGAAGCCGCCAACTCCAGGAGGGGTGCCAACTCCACCAGGAAAACCTCCACGTCCGGGAGGGGAGCCACCACGACCACCAGGGTAGCCAACACCACCAGGGAAGCCTCCGCGATTGGGAAGGGAGCCACCACGACCACCAGGGGAGCCAACACCACCAGGGAAGCCTCCGCGATTGGGAGGGGAGCCTCCACGACCACCAGGGGAGCCAACACCACCAGGGAAGCCTCCGCGATTGGGAGGGGAGACACCACGACCACCAGGGGTGCCACCACCACTAGGGAAGGTACCAACAATGCCCGGGAAGCCACTACCACCTCCACCAGGTAATCCACCACGACCACCACCACCAGGTAATCCACCACCAACACCAACAGGGAATCCACCACCACCACCAACAGGGAATCCACCACCACCACCACGACCAGGTAATCCACCACCACCACCACCACCAAGTAATCCACCACCAATACCAACAGGGAATCCACCACCACCACCACCACCAGGTAATCCACCACCAGCACCAACAGGGAATCCACCACCAACACTAGGGTTACCACCACCAAAGTTACCCGCACCACCACCAGCGGCTAAGACCTCCGAGGAGATCAAAAGGAGCATGGCCAACAGGCCCAGGGTAGGTACTATTGCTATCTTCGAACCCATTTTTCAGTACTAAACTACAACAAATTAATTAACTCAAATGAGATATGCTTGGCAGTGAAGGATGAGAAAATTAGTGGGGAAGTATACTCTATATATAGGAGGAGAGGAGAGAGAAGTAGAACATTGCTCTTAATTGGCACCGTAGGGTATATTAATTTAGTCTTTTCTAGAGTTTATTATTAAGTAATAACCTAATTGTGCTCCACCTCCAGCTCAATAGTCTCAATGGTAAAATTAAATGTAGGCTATGAAATTGAAGGACAGTATTTATTGTGCCTGACTACATGCTTGTATGTAATGCAAAAAGTGATCGCTGGACAACTAATTTGAAACTTAATTAGTGAGAGAAAGAGGTAAAAGAAATAAAATATAAGTGTATGTAATAAAAAGATACAGAGAAAGAAAATTAGTTTGTTAAAGAATTGTTTGGAGAGATAAGAATATTCACCTATCATTTTTCGAAAAGTGGAGACGTACTAGACATGATCTAGTGCTAGTTTGCTATCTTAATTTTTTTTTTTTACAGGAATCTTAATATTTTATTTATTTATCATAAAGTATAAAATAATCAAAAAGTCAAAGTTAGATAAATTTCTTTAAGACTATTACATATCAATAAATTTCTAATAAGTATAGTAACGAAAAATTACTATTCCCATACTAGTTTTTAGATTAGTAATTTAAATGATGGACTTTTTAAAATTTATATATAGATTATTCGGTGATTAAATTTAATTTCCTTGTATTTTCGGTATTGTGATTTTTAATTAAAATTACAATTTCATTTTGGTAACTTAAATGAAATTTTATTACAAGTCAAATGAAACTTCATTTTTGACTAAAAACAAATCACAAAAATACTTAAGAAATAGCATGTAATTAAGTCTTGTCTTAAATAAAATTATATGTCAAAAATACATAACAATTGTATATGTCAAATACGAAAACTGATTACCACCGAGTGCCTAGATGAAATGGTGTGGACAAAAGAAAAAAAAGTAAAATCAATTTTGCACGTTACAATATATTTTCTTCAAAGTTTTTTTTTTTGAAATTTTTATACAGTATAACTTCAAAACCAATAATGTTTATCAAAATAATAAGTAAAGTTTAAAATTAATATTTAGAGTTGTACCTTTAATTAATAAAGTCGTATTTACGTGATCTTAAGAAAAAAAGGTTGTATCTTTTTTGGTACAATTTTTTTAGTTTTATTTACGTGTATAACTTTTACTTACTTTTTAACATAAAATCATGGTTATGAGTTTTTTTTTTTTTTTTTAATGCATCATGGTTATGATTTATATATGAATATGATATTATAGGTAAGTTAGTTTTTTGAATTAAAATTTTCACAATCCTCGTCAAGATTAGTTAGTAAGCATTTTATTATTATTATTATTTTATATTAAGTCCAGTACGGAGAATACTTATGTCTGATCTTTCATCCACCACTCAATTAATTTTATTATTTTTAGTCTCAATGGAAGTCCTGGCTACGCCATTTTGAATTAAAAACAAAAAACAATAAAAGTTAAGAACACAAGTTTTCCTTCTAGTAGACAGAATTGTGCTGTGGCTATGAGCTGGGCCCTTTTCCAAGGTGCTAACGTCAAATGAAATTACAATATGTGGGAAATACTATCACGTTTTTCTTCCATTACGTACACAGTTTTTTAAATTTAAATAAAACATGTCAGGAAATAAATTAAGAAAACATTTTATATTTTTGTTATTAATAATGAATAATTTGTTAGAGTTATTATGTGGCACCCCGATAAAGAGAAACATCTTCTAAAATCGAAAAACATCTTCTAAAATCGAAGAGGAAAATCTTTATTAATTAATATGATATATTAAATTTAATTAGGAATGATCAAGACTTTTCTTTTTTGTAAGAATTCAAAATGAAAAAAGGAACTACAACGTGACAACAGGAGGCATATCCCTGCCCACATATCCCTCCCCAAAGTCTCTAAAATCGTTTCATGGCGGTGCCCACCATCGACATTGGAGAATGCAAGAGTTGCCATACAAAAATCATAGCCCTAAAACCAGGAATGTATGCTTTAGCTATAGGTTTCGTGGTCACATTCCAGGCAACCATATTTTAGCATCTGATATCCCCGTTTTTGACCAAATTATAGCCATGCACAACTCGTCAATTTTGTTGCATGCGCACACCTTGCGGGAGCCAGAATTGCATAGGGTATAATGGAATGAAAGAAATGACCGATTTAGTGAGCCATAGGCTGCCTGCTCTAGTCAAGAGATTGCCCTTCCAAAAGGTAAGGTAGGATTGGACTTTCTCAATAACATTCTTAAAGTCTACATAGCTTATTGGTCACCGGCCCCATTTGTTAACAAATTATTATAATAGTACTCCTTTAGTCGAACTAGATGGTCCAGTATGGGAATAAGGACCAAGAGGGTCTTGAGGAGGCTTGAATTTAAAAAAATTGTCAGTGAATGCTTTGCGTACTAGATGCCAAAGGTCAATTGCCAAAAATGAGTAAGTGTATGGCCTGTAAAAGAAAGACTGAAAACCATCCCGGTTAAGAGCCTTAAAGGACTTTATTTCCATGGTTGCACTCTTAACCTCCTCTTTTGTGACCGAGGCCAGTAGTGCCTCTTGCGCTTCTTGCTCAGTTAAGAAATATTACCAAATGCAACAGGGGCCAAGAATGTTATTAGAAAAAAGAGATATGAAGTGCCTAATGGCTTTCTATCTTAAAACATCAAAATTTGTATGTTAGGAACCTTTCTTTAGAAAGAGATCGATCAAAGATCTTATATTTCACATTCAACCAGAGATTGTTTGGCCATGGAAAAAAAATCTAGTGTTCTTTATGAGATAAACGTGTGTGCTACAACACAAAGGTCGAGAAGATCATAGTAGTTAGGTCTGTTTGAATGTAAGTTTCTCTATAAATATTTCTAGAAGAAGAAATTAAGAAGAAAAAAATAAAATGAGTTTCTTCATAAGTTAAAATAATTTTCATTAACTAATTTATAGATGTCATTTCATCTTTTAGAAAAATTATATTGGTGAACTTCTAAAAATTAGTTAATGAAAAATTTTTATTTATGAAAAAGTTCATCTCATGTTTTACTTTTTATTTTCTTCTTTTAAAAATATTTCCAAAAAAACTTACCTAAACATGTGATTGGTCATATTAAAAAAAAATCAGAAGCTTGTTGTGGGGGAGAATTTAGCTCCTCGCACTTCCAAATAAGGTTTTGTAATTTCATTAAAGTTCAAAACCATAACCTCGGGCGACTAAGGCTTCGACGAATATTAGTGAGATGGTCCCATTGAGTTAAGCTAACTTGTAGATAAAAGGAGGCAAACACCGTGTAGCACACCCAAGTCAATGTACCTTTAATTGTTGACCTGAAAGTAGATGGCCTGAAAAGAAATACTCACTTCTTTTGTAGTAAAGGTTCTTCTTTTGTCCAAATGCAAAACACCTAAATGCCACCAGCATTGCCCTGGGCTTCAACCAGATGACAAACATTAATGTTTTAAGAAAAGTCTAGAATGACTAAGCTAATGAAAATGAGCAATGGATTACCATATAATGATGAATATAGGATGGTTATACATATGACTCAACTCATGAACCTCCGAAAACCGTTTTTGTTGAATTTATTATTTTTCTTTTATTTCCTCTTTTTTTTACTTTTTTTTTAATTCTTTAATGAGCTTAGTCGTCATTTTGAACTCCAAATTGAATTTGGACTTTTTGGCTTCATGTGTTATAGTCTATGATCCAATCACTTAATTCGATATGGGCTTATCCAATAAAAGGCTATACAAATGAGACACTATGAAGCCTAAATTGAATGCGAGTTTTTTGGCCTAACCTGTTATAGCTTGCTGCATGAATTGTTGCAGTGACCAACCTAGCCCAAATGTGCCTTATTAAAAATAAGGTTTGAACTTTAAATTTGAGCATAAATTAAATTTGGTCATTTTATCCCAATTCCATCATAGTTTGATATAATCTTAACCCACAAAAGTTACTAAAAGCCTTTTATTTTTAAAAGGAAAAGTTGGAAAATCTTAAATCTTTTCTATTCCGTTCTATTTAGTAAACTTTCAAAAGAAAAATATACACTGATAACAAGTTTTAAAAATTGAAAACAAGAAAATTTAAATCAAAACTAAAAACTAAAAAGTAGTCTTAGCTTTTTAAAATTTTTGAAACTTAAAACCAAAAATCACTACAAACAAGGCCCAAACTTTTGATTTATATAGTATTTTTATGCTTTTTATTCTAAGAGAAATGTCAACAATACAATGTCTTTAGCAAAATTTTCCTAATACATACTTTATATCAATGATTAAAAATTAAAAAAAATAGTTTCATTTCTTGTTTTTTTTTTTTTATATATCACAATGAGTATTCATTAGCTTTGTTTTGCTTATGACCATCTACATTAGAGACAAGGCCGGCCCTGGCCAGGACATGCGGGGTGCCCGCCCAAGGCCCAAAATATTTTTTGTTAGCTTAAGTAAAAAAAAAAAAAAAACAAAACCTGCATTCCTCTCTTTCTTTCTTCTTTTTTTTTTCTTTCTCTTTCCTCTTTACTCTTTCCTTTTCGGCTGTTCCTCTTTCCCACTTGAAATCGATGTAGTTTTAAAAATTATTTGGGATGTAACGAATTTTTATATCTTTTTATATTATTTGTATTTCAAAAAAATTGTGTGTTAGGGATCCATTTTTTTCACTTCGCCAAGGGCCAAAAAAATTTCAGAAACGGTCCTGATTAGAGAATATGTCTGATCACCATTAGTAAAATTTATCTTTCTAATTAATCATTTTTTTTCATTTATAATAATTGGATTCAAAATCTTGCTCAAGGGATCTAAATTCAACTTACTACTGAGACCAATGACATATTAGTAAGCTTGCTCTTTATTTAATTAGATCAACTTAATTTTATAATTTTTAACTATTAAAAATGAATATATTAGAGTGTTTTAGTAGCTCTCCTATTATTATAAATATTAGGAATAGAATAACACTGAAGACAAATGTCATTGAATACGACAATAAATGAATTTAACAAGCCAGCAGGCATTAATATAATATGGGTTTAATTGCAACATTGAGGCCCAAGTAAAGAAACGTTATTATTTAGGTAAAACGATCTCCGAAGGTGGCAACATTTCCACTACTTTTTGTTCAGAAAAGTATCATACAATCACATAATTAACATAATTATTGTTGATAAAACAACACTAACTATGGCCTTCGGGATGACTCTTAACGCCAAGCCCACCAGGCATTCCACCATATCCACCACCTCCGGGCCCTCCACCATATCCACCATCTCCCGGCCCACCACCATAACCACCACCAGGCAAACCGTTTCCAGGCCCGCCACTATAACCCCCACCAGGCAAACCCATTCCAGGAATACCACCGCCATAAACGCCTCCTCCGGGTCCTCCACTGTACCCACCACCAGGCAAACCCATTCCAGGTATACCACCACCGTAACCGCCTCCTCCGGGCCCGCCACCATAACCACCACCACCAGGCAAACCCATTCCAGGTATACCACCACCGTAACCGCCTCCTCCGGGCCCGCCACCATAACCACCACCACCAGGAATACCCCATCCAGGGAAGAGACCCCCCAAACCAGGAATACTCCAACTGAAGCAATTTGGTGTTGAACAGACCCCAACAACACTTCCATAACTTGGATTTTCTCCATATTTCTCATCTCTCACGTAATTTTTCTTCTTATCAACTTCAGCTACAAACACATGAAACATGAACAAATGTCATAATCCTATATGTTTGCCATGAAAACAGTACGTAATTATGATTGAGGAACATAAAACAAGTTTTATCATAAGTTACAATGCAATACATCATTAATTGAATTTAAAGTTTGTGAGAATTGTAAGCAAAATGCAAACTCACCCGTTGTAGTCATTGAGGAAGTCTCAGCAAGGTTCCTAGCTGTCACGTTAGAGGATATCAGAGCAACCATGGCCAAGAGGCCTAGGACGAGTAACGTTTTCTTTGAAACCATTTTTCAGAACTGATGAACAAAAGAAACCAAATCAAATAAATGTTTGCTGATGAAATATCGACATGAAAATTAGTGAGGAAGTGGCTGTATATGTAGGAGGGAGATAGCTGGAGCTGGACGTGAAGTGGACTCCAACTTGCCAATTTAGCCTAAATATAAATTCAGTCTTCTCCAAGTCCTGAAAATTCGCATTTCTGATATCACACTCAACGTTCTTCTTAATTTTCGGAAGTAGCATTCATTGTTTGATGCTTGTATCGATCAACGTAATTCTATGTAGTTAAATTAGGTAAATTAATGTCAAACGAGTGCATATCTACTGCATCTTTTTATAATTTATAAGCACTGATGCATAGCGCGTCATGACATTTTTGCCAAATTCCATCGATTAGGGGATTAAAAAGGGTATCTTATTTTTTTATTGTAATTCTGGGAATATTTGTAACTTTATTTTAGAAATTTTTTATATTTTGATTTTTAATTTTTATATTTTGATTTTTAATTTTTTTTTACGTATTTGTTCATATATCTTTTACACTCACTCTCTCACACACACACACACAGTTTTTCTGAGGTATGGAATGAATTTCTGTTGTATGCATAGCATTTCTAGTGGGAAACCTAGGATATTTTTTAATTATGATGATGATATATGGGATTTGATTTCGTGTGGTTGCTCTCACCTCAATACAAGCATTGGCTTTTGACTGTTTCTGAGGGATGTTATGTATATACATTTTATTGTTGTGCATGTCTCATTATGAAGTTCCTAAGAAACACATTAATTTCTCGTTCAGACTGGGTGATATTTTTTAATTAATTTATGTATGTAAATTAATTGCCAGTAATGATCTTTATTTGTGCCATTGAAAAGATCAAGTGGGCTTAATGTGAAGATTGTTTCTGTTAAATAAACTTAAAATATTAGTTTTAATGGGTTTAATTTAATAATTTTGTTTTAAGAAAATAAAAGGTAAAGAGTCAATTGTAGTTTATGGTTATGAATGAATATAATGAATTTTAATTGTAGTTAATGATTATGAATAACTATAATGAGTTTTGATTGTGGGTTATAACTATTAATAGAATTTAAGCATTTTAAATTCTTGAAGGACATATTATAATCTATAAATAGATCATTGTATTGTTTGATAAGTAGAGAGAAGAAAAAGAGAAAAAAATTGAATAAAACTTTTCTAGAATTTTTTTTCTTCACAAACTCTCATACATAATTTTTTTTTCTATTTTAAAGTTTCAAGTGGCACAAATTGTCAGCAAGTGCACTTTTTCCTTCAAAATGGACGTGTTCTGATGATTCGTGGGATCCAGAAAGGTAACAAGAGTGATCAATTCTCTTAATTCTCATAGGCATTTTTGGTCTCCTATGTTATCATTATTAGCTTCTTTTTTCCCCCTCCCTTTTGAGCTGCAAATACACAGTTGAAATTATTAAGCTTTCCCTAGTGAATAAGAATGTATTTCATATTTAAACAGTTAGTATGGATAGAAAGTCATCCTTAATGTTCAAGAGGGTATCTTTCTGAACCTTAGATACATCTAGCTAACATGTACATATAATTTTCTTTTCATAATAAAGTTGCAGTATATAAATGTATGACTTGCTTTATTTTGGATTCAACTAAAAGTGCTATGGACAAGCATTGTATACATGAGTATCTTGCATTGATATTTAGACTTTGGAAGGAAGGTTTGTTATTTAAATATGATTCTTTTGGTGATGTTTTTGTGATATGAAATATTTACCTATTTCAATTTATTGCAGTGTAGAGCACTCTAGGTAACATATCCTTTCCTATCTAGAAAATATAGTAAGTGGGAGAAGGGTTTGAAAAAATACACTACCATACCATGCATCATGTCAAGATACATTGTCAATTTTCACCCTCTTCCCTCAACTTAGCTCATGTTTACTTACACAAGGCACGTGATTAATTTATCAATCTAACAAGGCTGTCCCACAGAATCATTTACTCAAACTTTATAAATCTATGTTAGTATGTAACCAATATATTAGTGCATTATTTTTTATTTATAAAATTCTCTATGCTGCCAGATCTTCTTGTTCAGCTGCGCAAGAGCTGACAGCAGAGCAACTTGAGAATTTGCTAACTCCTTGTAGTTCAGGTTTGAATTGTTTGATTGCTTCACTTGAAATCTTTAATATAATGAATTGCAGCATTAGGAAGAATTAGAAAATTGTAATTTCTTCTTCAGGGTATATATTCCATTCATTTCAATGGAAAATTCTGCAAGTAAAATGGCATTTTCTACATTATTGGCGTCTTAACCTTCAACTGTAGGATGATTTGATATTGGGAAAATCTCCCCTTTCTTTTGTTCTATATATATATATATATATATATATATATATATATTAATCTAACAAGATTTTATCAGTACTATAGGACTTTCAAATGGAATTTTAAATTTTAAAAGTAGATATGTGAAATGTTTCAAACTAAAAGTAAAAGTTGAAACTGAAAGTACGATTAGAAATGCAGTTTACTTAGTTTTAACAATACCATTTTGCTCGCTTTAAGCTGATTAGTTAAAGCATAAGCTGTTTAATGTTTGTTTTTGTTTATTATAGAACATAAGATGTTTACTGTTTATTCATTTCCATATTCTCAATTCGAAATGTATTTGTTTGTACTACTATTAATATAATATATGTGCAATCTACCTAGTCTTCTTAATGAAAAAAATATTTATCACCTTATTTGACTTATAATAATAATAATAAAAGGTGAGTCAGTTGGCATGTGAAAATTCAAAGGAGTATGTAAACCTCTGCACATATTTAGTGTAACGGCATGGATTATTTAATCAAAGTTTAATTTGAGAACTTATATAAAAAAGGCACCAATTTTTTTTTAATATATGATTGTATGAGTATTTATATTAATTGTTAATAGAAGTGTCTTAAAAAATTTTGTTTAAGTTTTTAATGTGTATTTTAATATTATTGGGAGGGAAATATTGTAAGAAACGATGTAGAAAATGACTATACAATATCAATTATAAGAAAAATCAATATGGAAAAATAAATTTCTTGTAAGTGCTATACAACATCAGTTTGAAAAAATCGATGTAGAAGATGTCATTTCTACATCGATTTTTTCAGAATTAATGTTGTTTTGAATCTTACAACATCGATTTTTGCATATTTTATATATTTTTTTTGTTTATTTCTTATCATACGATATTGATTTTCTTAAAAATTGATGTTGTGTAATGTATGTTAACATCTATTTTTTCAAAATCGATGTTAACATTGATACTTTTAACCAATGTTATCAAACCCAATTTGGACTGGGACCCGGTGGCCTAACCAGATTGGTTTCGCTTTCAGATCGGTTATGCAGTTGAACCAGTTAATCCTAGTCGGGTTAGTCACCTAATCTGGGTTGGACTGGTCCGACCCGACCAATTTTTTTAAAAATTAAATTAATTTTTTTAATTAGGATTTTGGGGTATGAATAAATTTTTCTTACTCAAATAATATTAGTTATATACTTATATATAATAGATACATATATAATTTTGAGTTTTTAATATATAGCATGTCAAACTGGACCAATTGATTAGATTACTGATCCATTGACCCACTACCTCGATCGGGTCAATGTCCGGACCGAATTTCACAAGTATGTTTTAAACGTCGATGTTTTCAACATTGATTAAAAACCGATGTTAAAAGTCCATTTATAATAGTGCAACACTTATTTATTTTTATCAATTATCAACAAATTTTATTTTTTATTATTTTTTTATCACATTATATCACCTATCATATTTGTATTTTTTTTCTCTTATTTCACTCTCTCTAGTGTTAAATAACTTTTGGGTATCAAAAAATTATTTTCCTATTCTCATAATATGCCTTAAATACATTTTTCGTCCTTGTAATTTAGTATTTTTTTTCATTTCCATTTATACAAAAAATAATTTTCATTTTAATAGTTATAAAATGTGTTTGATTTATTTTTTACTTAAAACGTTTTAGATAACACTTTAAATAATAATAAAACATTATCTAAAATACTTTAAAGATGTAAAAACAAAATAAATATATTTTAAAATGACAAACAATTTTTTTTATAGGAACAAAAATAAAAGTTAATACTAAATTAATGAAAAAGATATTTAAACCTCCTAATATTATATCCAATGCCATTATCACCACGTCTAGAGAAGCCACCACTCCTTGGGCGTTCACGAATGCGTTCACTTAGGTCTGGGCAGCAATGTGAGCAATGTCCCCAGGCTGTGTCCTCCCCACCACAGCCACAACGAAAATTCCCTATTTCTCTATTAGGGAAAGGGAAACCCGCATGACTACCAATGACAGGCCAACAACCCACAAATATGGCATCGATCACCCGCTTCATGAATCTCTTTCACAACCTCACCTGAAAACACATTAACTCTTAACACGTAAATCATTTACGATAGAAAGAAAAATGATAAATAATATAAGGAGATAGAAAAAGATAGAATTAAAGTGAACGTGTAAAAGTTTAAGTATAAAAAGGTTGAATGATAAATTGATATAATTAATTGGAAATAACATACAAAATGCTGGAAGGAGATGGGGAGTCCTTTATGATCCACCGAATTGGACCAACAACCCCTTATATTGTAAACAACCTTTAAATTAAAGTTCCAGTCAACTTCTTAAGGACGTGCTTGGTGGGTGCATGCTATGACAATGCAACCTTTCTTCAGAGGGTTTGCTTACTTGAGGTGGCTGTACGTGAAGATCCAAAAAAGTTAGCTTTGCGGTGGCAGAGGAATCCCAACGTGCAGAGGTACTGAAAGGCTTGTGTACTTTGTTATTGCAGGATATTGCAACTCCTTCGTGGTGGCTGATGGATATGTTAGAAATCATTTATATGATGTATTTTTGTGTGGTCATGGGCGGATTTAGTTTATGAGTTGGGCAATGCTCCCCTTAAATTTTTCCAATAAATTTTAATATACCATTAACACTAGTTTGTAGTACCTAGTAATTATTTTCAGTATTTTTTATATAATTTACGATGCTTTAATTATTTTTATTTGTAATTCATACATTTGTATTTATTTATAAATTGATTAAAGTCTTTACTCTTCATTGAAATGAGAAATACAGTTAAATCATATACATTTTATAGAAATATTTTAGTTAATATTGTAAAAGTTGATGTTCAAAGATCTCAAACTCAATACTTATATCTAAATTAATTCTCATGTTGTTATTATAATCTTTTAAAATCTCATCACAAATTACAATAAACTTCTTTTATTGTTCTATTCAATCCAAAAAAATAATTTTACCTGGGTATTTGTTTATTTGCACTAATTAAGTATCCATCTTATTCTCTCTTACTATTATCTCCATTTTAACAATAATTGGTTTTCTCCGCCTGCTTCATAGTGATCATTTATATATCATCTTTTAGCATGATCATATCTTATTAGTAAGCATATTACTTACATATTCAAGAGTATCAATCACATTCACATTTTCGGTACTTAATCACGTTGACAGATTGACAGCGAATTATTAATATACAGCAAGAATATAGGTTGCATTTTTATTTATCTCAAACATTTAGCAACAGTTGGAAGGGTATTTTTTTTTTGGGACAAGATAAAAGTATATCGATATGTGGAGTAGTCCCGGACGGATCCAGAGATACATCAAAGGGAGAAAGCTGATTTTTTTTTTTTTTACAGTTATTTAAATATTAAATTTGTGATAAATAATTATTTAATAATAAATTTCACAAAAGTTTTACTATTAATTGTATTTGTAAAATTAGAAATAAGATCTATAATGAGTAAAAAAATTATCAAATCAATAACTATTTTTTTTTTTTTAAACTAAGAAAGTGTTGAGGAAGAAAGGACCTGCCTTCTCCCCTTCTATCCTAATCCAATTACATAAGGTACTGCATGTTTTATTATATATAATAATAATAGAAGCAAAAATCACGATTTTAAAACAAAATATTTGCACTGAAGATTATTTCAATTTGCTCTTAAACTTGTCACACAGGCACAGTGATGTACGTATTATTCTACAGAAAAGACAAGCCTCATTGCATCCATGCCTCTCACAACAAGAGATTTTATTCATGAAATAAGCACCCATGCCATGTATGGCGGTTACCATTCATGCGGGCAGCAACTTAAGCAACCACCCAACGACGTCGGAAAACAACAGCCTCTCAGGCAATACCCTCCGAATCCAAATGTAGGGGGTTTGCCACCACCCCATTGCCCATAATCATAACCACCAACACCAACTAATTTGCCATCAACCACTTCATTTGTCTCTTGAACAACCTCACCTGCTGCAAATTAACACATTAATTAAATATTAACACATGAACCATTTACTATATATAGAAAAAATTAATTTTGCACACCCATTAATTAGGTGTATATGATTTGTGAGGGAGGAGAGGAAGAGAAAGAAAGCACTACCACCAACTAATTTGGCATCAGTCACTTCATTTGTCTCTTGAACAGCTTCACCTGCTGGAAACACATCAACCCTTAACACGTGAACCATTTACTATAGAAAAATGAAATTTGCACACCCATTATATATATTAGGTGTATAATTAAGATGGGTTTAAATTCACACAAAAAAAATGGGTTTAAATACTCTTGTTATTAGCCTTTTTTTTCTTTATTGCTGAAAAAAATTCCAAAATGCTCTTTATAAAACCTTTATTTTTTGTCCATTTTGTTTATTATTAATTGCTTAGGTCCTGTAATATTTTCTTTATTTTTAATTAATTAGTCCTTATAAAAAATATAATACAGACTGAAATTAAAGCAAATTATTCAAATATTAACAACGACAAAATAAAAATAAAAAATATTACAGGAACTAAACCAATAAAATTATAAGACCAAAACAAACAAAAAATAGAGAAATTTACAAGGATTATTTGGAAAAGTGAAAGGATAAAAAGTATACAAAAACACATAATTGCAGGGGGGAAAATATTTAAGTCAAAAAAATTTATAAAATGGTTACAACAAAATTATTTTAGAAATATAGTATTTTAAAAAAAATAGCTAGTGTTTTTAAAGCCTTTATTAATATTCTATTATTTGAAATGAGAACCATATAAGTTAAAAATGATATATAACATTATAATTAACTTGCCCTCTTTTAAATTCCTGGCTGCCACATCTGAGGAGATCAAAAGGAGCATAGCTAACAGGCCTAGGATCAGTATAGCCATCTTTGAACCCATTTTTCAGTACTAAACAAATTACAACAGATCGAGTTTGTTTAGTAACGAAAGATGAGAAAATTTGTGGGAATTTATACTCTATATATAGGAGTTGGAGGAAGGAGTAGGGAAACCTCTCTCTTAACATATTAATTCAGAATTTTCAAAAGTTTCTAACTGATTTATTATTATGTAAGAGTACCAAAAGGTGTTAAAATAATTGTAACCGACCATTCTATGATATCCATATTTTATCAGAAAATAATCTTATTCTAATATTAATTCACCAATCACCTTAATGTCATTAATTGCCGTTAGAATATTACTTAAGCAAGCATAAAACAAAGCTTGTACGTCAGTGTTGTAATAATAAAACCTGAGAATCACAATAGCTAATAAATATTTTCCAGGCAACATGATAATAACTAATATTGATGATATTATTAAAATAATAGTTGAAATAACTAATAATAATATTATATACCTTTAATATAAAAAATTCGAAAGATAGGAATTTTCAATTCCGAAGAATTACCCTTCAGATTGAGCAAAAGGAAATTATATAATAACAAACTAAGAAAAGAATCTTAAAAGTTGTGAATTAAAATAAGTTAAAGTTATCTCTCTCTCTCTCTCTCTCTCTATATATATATATATATATATATATATTAATTTTTTATATCATCAAATGGCTAATAACCATTCGACATTCATAAACGCTGCCTATAAAATGTGAAGTTCTTTTAATAAATCATGACGCACTAAATCAGTATATTAAACCATTACTTGTTTCTTATTTGTCGGGTGTTCTTTTAAAAACTTCAGTGTTAAATTGTGCTTAGTTTAATTGAAGGTTATTCATAAAATGAAATATATATTTTATGCTAATTTTTGAAGGTCATTATTAAAATGTTCAAAATTTTGAATTGAATTGTTTAGATTAATTATGCATAGTTTTAGTTTTAACTTTTTTACACATTTTAATTTTATTAGACTGAACACTAATTTTTTTTTAAAAAAATCCTCCACTGCCTCACCCTCAAGTCGACATCTCCATCGGTGATTTCTACAAATGTAACATTGCTGCTGCTTCAATTTGATTAATGATATTAGCACCTTTGGGGTTGGTCTTTGTATTAGAAGTGATTCTGGGAGTTTTGTTTTGGCTAAACCGGTGTTGCACCAAGGCTCACCCCCAGCACATGAAGCAGGGTACATGAGTCAGTTTGAGTTGAGTTTTGTTAAATTTGTGATACAATTTAATTAAATTTGAATGAGTTTAGGTTATTTTTTCAAGAAGAAAAATAATCAACTCATTTATAAGTAATTTGGGTTGAGTTGGATCAATGAGTCAAAATATTTAAATTTATCTACTATTTTTAAAATCTAATATTTTTTGTAAGCTAAATTTTTTATTAAATAAAATACCAAATCATTATTTATAATTGTTACATATAATTAAATAGTAGAAAAAATCAGAAAAGGAATCACATTATTACCACCATCATTGTATAGACTAACATATTATATTAAACATGATTAAAAATTTTGAATATAATAAACAAGAACCACACCCACCAAGCCAAAACAACCCAAAAATTAAAACTATTATATTATAGTTTGATAATTTCAATGTTCTCAATCAATTAAAACTTCAACTAAATTTAAAATAGTTTGAAATAAATTAAAAGGCAGAATAAATATTCTATAACTTGCTTTGCTGTAATAGATTTGAACCACAAAATTTGAAACATAATAGTAATTAATTTTAAAAATATATTATATATTATAAATAGATATAAATAATAATAATTTAAAAACAAATTAATAGATCAATGAGTTGGATCAACTAATTCAAATATTAAAATTTATGACTTAATCCAAAACTTAACGAGTTTGAATGATTTGAGTCAAATTTAATAAAAAAAAATTCAACCCAAATTATTTAGATTAATTTAAATTAATTCAGATTCACAAATTATCCGGCAAAAAAATTAAAATAATGCTTTTTAATTAAAAAATTACCAAAATATTGCAAATGAAAATGTATTTACAAATCTACTGTCATGAAATGCGTCCTGGTAAAACGTGTTAAAACACGTCCAGCTTAGACGTGTTAAAACACGTCCTGGGACGACGCAAATGGGACTGGAACACGTCCCCTGTAGGCGCGACTTAGACCCAAACACGTCCTGCATGGACGTGATTAAACACGTCATGCAGGGACGTGATTCAACCCCCCAATATCCTATAAATCAACCCCCTCAGCCCACTTGAAATTTGCCAAAGTTG
>PYAF01000356.1:1396731-1419373 GCA_007407185.1 Glycine tomentella
TAATGTAATATTTTTTCATCATTTACAACTGAATATTAACTCTAGAGTATAGTATTATTGTCAAACTCTAATAAATTAATACATTATATTTAATCAATAAATGACTTAAAAACTCTTTTCTTCTTTCATTAATTGTTCTAACCAAGGTCTTAATTCTATCATAGAGTTCAAAACTCATTACCTAAAGTTGATGGATTTCTTTTTTATTAATAATTAATTCTAGAAGTATTTAACCATATCAAATATTAATTCAACTAATACTCTAAGGTATTAGGTGTTTGAAATTAAAATATAACAAATAAATTATTAATCACTATGATAGTTTCAGGTCAAAGAAAACTATATATGTCTTCTTGAGAACTTCCTAGGCAATATTAATCATAAGAAATTTTCAATTAGGTCAGTTCAATGATGACATCCACATGTACATTATCTATATATACAATTTAATAAATAAGATTTATTAATTTTTATCCAATAAAAACTATTTCATATATATTAATCTATTTGAATTATTGTTGTCCTATTTAGAATAATCATACGATCAAAATTAATTTAGATTAAAATTATAAAGAATTTATTTTTCACTAACATAATCTCTATCATAATAACAAATTTTTAATTTTAATCAAGAACTTGTCAAATTAACAATTTAATAAAATAATAAATATATTAATAAAATAAATAATAATTTTTTACTAAAATTAATAACATGATAAATTAGATATTGGGTATATACATTTATTCCAAGCACTTTTCTGAAAAATACCAACTAAAATAAACTTACGGAGGAGGGGGTGCTATGAAATGAAGCCCATGTTGCTGGGTTGTGGGTAGGGGTATGATATATTGGTATGGGGAGGTTTTGGGTTGTGCTGTAATGTTTCTATTTCAATTCTTGGATTATGCTGTTCTATTTTTAGCCACTCTGATACATCTTCTATCAGTATGTTTGGCTTATTAATATATTTTTGCCTTTTAAAAAAAACTATTCTTATAAAATTATAGTAATGTTGTAATATATTAATTTATATTACAATAACATTGTAATATTATTTACGGTCAATAAAAAAAATTGGTTTTAAAGCCAGTTTTGTTTTGAGAATTTCGTTTTAAAAACAGGAAATCAAAAGCCAAATTTTAATTAAAACAACATGATTAATTAAAAAAGGTAACCAAACAAGTTATATATAATTTAAAAAAAAAAAAACAAAATTTATTTTATAAAAAAAATAGCCCTCATATCTTGGTGATTATTAGTTTTTTCTTAGCATCATCGAGAGATAAGAATGCTCATAATTATAAACCAAAGATTAGAATTGAGTTGTATGTCTGAGATATCATTCAAAGTTTATCAGGCCTTTTTAGTCGAGGGAATTTAAATGCAGCATTGACCTTGTTCAATTTGGCATCGGCTTGCTAAGTTTTCTGCTTTCTGAATTCGATTGTAAAATGACAATATAATTATAGAAAGACAAACTTAACAACAGGGAGGATGATAATACATATATAGTAACATGACAGAAGTAAAACTCACTATTTATTACAAACTATTTGTACAGTAGATATTTGAGTTTGCTCTTAAACCTATCACATAGTACGGCATATTATTGATCACTAATTCTACTAGTGAAATATCTCTACTGGTAAGAAAGGTCGACAGAAATGACATGCAGGCCTCCATGTTGTCTATCCATGCCTCTCATAAGACAAGATTTATTCATGAAATATATTATTAAGTACATATAGAATCACACTGTATCTCATTTATATGTAGGTCTTATGGTCAGTATTGGCAGCAAGCTAAGCACCCTCTTGCATCCCCATAACAACAGCCATAACGGCAAACTGATTGGCCTGGGAAGCCCGGACGAGGGAAGCCCTGACCGGGAAAGCCCTGACCGGGAAAGCCTTGACCGGGAAAGCCTTGACCGGGAAAGCCCTGACCGGGAAAGCCTTGACCAGGAAAGCCCTGACCGGGAAAGCCACGACCAGGAAAGCCCTGACCGGGAAAGCCACGACCAGGGATGCCAACACCAGGGAAGACAGGACTAGGTATGCCACGACCAGAGCCTTGCAACCCTCCACCAACTAATTTGGCATCACCAACTTTACTAGTCTCTTTAAGAACCTCATCTGCAAACATATTAACTCTTAACACATGAACCATGGGAAAAGGAAAGGGAAAGATATCTAGGTTTGAATCTCTCACTATCAAAAATTAAACAATTAATAATTAATATTTATTGATAAAAAAAAATACATAAAGATAGGGACAGGTGCAGAAGAGAAAGAAAATGATTAATGTGTTTGACAGTGAGACAAAGAGATACAAAAAGATATGAAGTGGAAATAAAAATTGAAGTTTTAGAAAATGTTGGATGATAGAATGGAACTATTCCGTCAGTTTTTAGAAAATTTTCATTTATGTGTTTTTAAATCTCAAAACAACATTAATTATTTTTTGTTAATTAATTTAAACAACAAGATTTTTTTTATCATATTAATCTACATATTTATTATGAAAGTAGAAGTGAAAATACCACTGATATATATATTTATTGTGAAGAAGAATAAAAAAACATATGAACAAAAAAAGATGTAATAGAAAACTTAATAACAATTTTATCAGGAAAAAAATTATTGCATGTATAAAAACCTTAAAGACAATATAATAAGTTGGAAAAGATATATAATGCCAGAAGGGGGCGGGGCTGCATTTTTTACCAAATGAATAGAATTATGCATGCATATTTTAAGGGGAAAAAAAATATATATATATATATATATATATATATAATCCAAAAAATTATAAAATGTTTATAACAAAAATATAAAGGTAGCTAGTATCGTTCTTTTCATAAATTCATCATATTCTTAATTTTTTTAACTAGTGTTTTAAAACATTTATTAATATTCTCTTACTTTAAAATACTCATGACATGCAAGAGAATAGAAGGCAAAATGATATATAACTCACCCTCTTTCAAGTCCCTGGCTGCCACCTCTGAGGAGATGAAAAGGAGTATGGCCAACATGCCAGGAAGAAGTATTGCTACCTTCGTCTTCGAATCCATCTTTCAGTAGTATACTACAAGTCTACAACAGATCTACTCAAATGCAATATATATGTTTGGTAATGAAGGATGAGAAAATTAGTGCAAATGTATACTCTATTTATAGGAGGGGAGGAGGGAGAAGTTGGGACCTTTCTCTTAATTGGCGCCGTAGCGTACTAATTCAGTCTTTTCTAGAGTTAATTAAGAACTTATTTGTTCTGGATCTCCAGCTCAATTTCCTTCATTTTCAATGGTAAAAAGTGGTAGGCTATGAATTGAAGCATGTACAGCAATTAATTATTATTCGTCAATACGTGTATCAATTTGCTATGTAACGAAAAGTGGAGAAATAGACACCTACTGTAGTTTTTTTTATTTATGAAATACTGTAGTTTGTTTCTACATACCATAATATCATTTTTATATATCATAGGTAGAAAATAATTCAAAGGACAACGTTAGATAAGTTTTTTCTTAAGTATTTCCGAATTTGTTTTCTGATGAAGATTCAAATTTTATTTTAATTAGTATGTAATAAAAATAGAAGAATGTGATAAAAAATATTTATTTTAGTAATCTGTATACCGACTTTACTTTTAATAAGAGTATTTAAAAGGTAGACCACCAAAGTTAAATTTTAATTCTAAACGAAAAATAACGTAAAACAACTTAAAAAAATGTATTTGGACAAGGAATTCTAAAGAGGTCATTCATTTTTATAGAGAATCTAAAATGTGTGTGTACATGGAATTTAGAAGAAATTCAAGAAATTTATGAAATTATTTTCACTACTTCAAACTAATATTTTAGTATATATGTACATTGCACAGAATAAATGATTTTTTAAACTAAATTTTATAATAAATAAATATTTTAAATATATAAATTATAATATACTTTTTTACAAGATAGATTATATTTAATTAAAATTTATAATAAAAAATATTATATCAAATTATAACTAAAGATATAGATATTGGAAGAGATAAGAAATTAAGTTAGGTAATTCAGTTGATATTAAAAACATAAAAAATATATCATATGTATATTAGGAAAATATTTAAATTATGTAGATAATATATATAGGATAGAAATTCAGTTCATATATGTATGTTAGTTTATATAGGATAGAAATTACAAATTAACCTAAATTTAAGAAATTCAAATTTAGTTATACATCCAAACAAATCATTTTAAAAAGATAGAAAAAAAGTCAGTTATTTAAATTTCAAAACATTTCAAATTCCCTAAAAAAATAAATTTCTAGTCGAAACACAACATCAGTTTTGTCCTAGTTTAAAGTTGAGTTAAATATTTTATTGGTCTTCGCAAAATAAGCAAATTTTAGTTTTGATTTATGCCAAAAAAAAATGTTTTATCGTTACAAAAAAAATTGAAACCATTCTTTCCAATTACCATGTGTGACCCGTTAACTACATATATAATATTTAACGGAATGTTAGATGACCATCTACTGAAGGATGCTCAACTGTGTTATTGAGCGAAATTTATTTTTTTTTATTATAAAAATCAATTAAATAGATGTGTCGAAATTAAGGTTGAATCATTCTATAAAAATAATTTTTTGATAGATTTTACTTACCTTCAAAGATTATATATTTTTTTCTTCACTTCGTTCAAATAAGAGTTGTATCCATATGGAATTTTTCTATTTCCTAGTATGATTTTTATCATCATCGCTCTGGTTGAATTTCGGATTAATAGCATAAGGATTAATATATATATATATATATATATATATATATATATATAAATTTAATAACATTTGTTATCACACATATAAAGATAAAAACATAAATGTTAAAATCATAAAACTTTAATCTATCTAATCAAATAAATTGCATAACTCATAATTGTCTTTTATGTGATCTCATATTTTAAAATTGTCTAATGATCATCTCATTGTCAATGTTATTGAATTTCTACTAGACAAGTTGTCAAATTTCCAAATTTATTGCCAAATTTCCATTAAACTCATCGTCAACTTATGCTCCAACTAGTTGCCAAAATCATTAAATCAATAGGTACAAAATCTTCTTAAAGAATTTATAATTTTTCTTTAAGGGAAATATTGACTAGGTTTGCATGTTCTTCTTTGTAAATGTGTTCTTTGAGTCTTATTTCGATAATTAGAATGATATGTTAATTTTTATTCGCGGGAGAGTTTGAAAAACAAAAAAGAATTGAAACTGAGAAATTGAGGATAATAATGGGTTCAAATATATATAAACATGAGAAAGAAAAATACAAAAGCTCTAAATATATATTTATAATTTTTTCAAAGTCAAGGGTACATTTACACACTTCCAATCAAGGGCGGATCCAAGGGGATAAGCACGGGTTTCTCCCAAGACTCTTTATGTATAATGAGAAAAAAAAAGGAAATTAAAATAAAAAATGCTAATAGAGGAAAATAAATAAGAAAAATAGGATTTTTCATTTAATATTTTCTAATATTCTTTCTAATGGGTCCTTTTTTAGTTTTACACATAAAATTAATAATAAATACTTTTTATAAACTAAATTATCATTTATTAAATAGCTATTTATTAGAAATTAAATATTAAAATAATTGTGTAAAACAAAATTCGTCCCCATTTATAATACATTCCTAAATCCATCTCTACTCTTAATTCAACATAGGCGTGACCATTTTGGGTGGGATATGTTAGTGTCTATGCTACCACATTCAACATATTACACTTAATTTGAAAAGAAATCTAAAATAAATGTTATTTATATATCTGAAAATGAATGTTAAGGACCAAGATTAGCGATTTTTATGTTTTGCATTCATAAAACTAAGGAAATATTTTTTACAAAAAGTAAAAATAATAATTTCAAATTCTAGAAGAATGAAAATAAAATATAAAATAAAAAACCTAAATAAAAATTTATTCATTTTATAGAAACAAAAATCATATTTATCTTTTTAATTTGATCATAAAATGCCGAAATTAATTACCACCGATGGGTAGATGATGTGGTGTGGGCAGACAAAATAGAGAAAACACAAATCAATTAATTTTACGTACACGTTACAATATATTTTCTTTCAAGTTTGTTTTTCAAACTCTCCATTGAGAAACCTCTTGAAATTAACTTCTGCACAGTATAATTTCAAAATTTATTTTTAGAATAGTAACTTAAAAAATGTCTTGAAATTTTCAATAAAGTCGTGGCTTATGTATTATTTATATTCTTTTATAAAAGTCGAGTAATTAAATTTTTTATTATTGGTAAATTATTTTTACATTAAACTTTTCACAATTGACAATCCTAAACAAGAATAATTAGTAAATAATTTTTATTGTTTTATAAAAAATCAAGTACGGAAAATACTTATGTAGGGTCTTTCATCCTACCTCCACATTTTAATACAGTAATAATAATAATAATAATAATAATAATAATAATAATAATAATAATAATAATAATAATAATAATAATAATAATATTATTATTATTATTATTATTAGTATTATTATTATTATTATTATTATTATAAAATGGGTTTTTATGAACTAGCTTTTTTAAACAATAATAAAGTAGAATTATAAACATACCCCTCTCTCTCTCTATATATAATGCTAACAGTTTACTCCTTTTAAACTCAATTATAAGTCACACAAAAAGCTTTGGTGAACTCAAATAAAAGTAATTGTTAATTACTTACCCTATTTAATTATATAACTTCAAACATGTCCTTTAAATTAATTAATTGAGAGTATATTTTCTAAGTCTTGAAGAGGTAGTCCATAAAATGTTTTTTTAATACACTTCATTATTGATTTAATTATTTAAAATTATAATTTTTTGTATGTCTCAGCCTTTTATTTAGTTTTTAATAAATTTTATTAATAGTAATAGATTGTGTATTAGAAGGAATGGTGTCGATTCACACAAAAAAGAAAGGAATGAGTGTTGTTAGCATCCCTCTCTCTCTCTCTTTATATATATACACTACAAAAAAAATATTTAGTGACCGCATTATACGATCGCTAAATCATTAAATTCGGTTGCTAAAATAGTTAGCTATTGAAATGGCAACCGAATTTATTGTGTCGCAAAAATCGAGTTCCTAAGTCCTTGGTCACCAAATTCATATTTGATCGCTAATTAGCGACCAAATAACTCGGTGGTAATAAAATAAAACTCGATTGCAGTGTATTTGGTTGCTATTTTGCTTGGCACCAATTTTGCAATCGAAACAAGCAAAAGTAAATTTGGTTGCTAGCAATTAATAAAATTTTAAGCATAAAATAAATTAAACTAATATTCGATTTCTATTTCCATCGTTATTGAATAATTAATTTAAAACAAAATTTAAAAAATTTCATTCGGTTACTAATTTAGTGGCTAAGTTATAATAAAATGTATTGATATAATTTGGTAGCTAATTTGGTCGCTATTTAATAATTAATTTTAGAATTGAAATGCAGTTTGGTAGCTATTTAATTTTTAATTTTTAAATATAAAATTAATTAAAAATACAATTTCGATCACTAAAGGAAAATATGCTTTATTTTTTTTCCTTTTCATACATTACATTTTGACTTGCTCAATAAATATTGACTATAAATATAATTTTTAATTAAATTGTATAATCAAATTTATAAATAAAAGTGGACATTCATAATGTGTAAATATATCTAACAACAAAGTTCCAATTTAAATATTGATAAAGTTCAAATTCAAAGTTTTCAAAGTTTTCAAAATTTATTAAAATGCAATGTCAGAGTATAATAAAGTTCAAATCATAACTAATATGACATAATCAAACTAAAATAAACAATAAACAGGAGTCAATGATCCTTTGACATGTCATGATGATGATCAACCTGAGTATCGTCAACATGGTGCACAATTCCATCCGTTGTGGTAGTCGATGGATTAGGAGCTGACATGATAGACTGAATATTCAAGTGTTGTAATATATGTTGCATTTGTTCATTCTATTGAAGAATTTGCTCAACATCAATTGCAACATCTTTTCCTCAAGTGTATTTTCCTTATCTGCCTTTGCCAAAAGCTCAACATTTAATTAGTAATTGTCTCATGCATTTCCTCTATTTGGTGTTCCATAGGAGCAATATAAATAGATGAAGCTAATTTTGACCAATTAAACCTTTTGCTCAAAGTACCTAGTCCATACATGTTTCCCTTGTAATTTGGACCTCAAACAATATCAAATATATTTCATTATCATTAACAGAAGTACGAGTGTTAGGAGAATCCTGTGTAGATGTATATTTCTCTGTCGAATATTGTAAGATTTCGTCTCGATGATGTTGATATTTCTCCTGCAATATAAAGTGAGATATGAAGATAAATTATTAATGTGTAAACATATAAGGATTACTATTCAAGAAAATCACCACTAATACATGAAAAAAATTGACTTTAATCTACTATAGTAGGCTTCAAAGTTTATACTAGTCAATTACAAACATTTTTAAATAATTATAAGAAATAAACAATTATTTTGTACAAAAACTAATTTAAAGATTATAAATAAGTATGATTTTTTATTTATCTTAATAAAAAATGTAAATATTGGTTTGTTGATTTAAAAATATCACTAATATATTATTTCAATACTTTTCAAAGTAAAAAATGTATTTAAGTATATGATATTTTTTATGATTTAAAATAAATTAAAATTTTAGTTTCTAACTATTTAGAAAAAAACACATTTTTTCGCTAATTTAGTCGCTATTCTAAGATTGTAATTAAATAGCGACCGAGATAATTTCGATCGCTACCAGCTTTCCATAGCAGTTGAATACTTTTGGTCACAATTTTAAGTCAGTCTTCAGTCTCTAATTTGGTCTCTATAATACTATTTTGGATACACAACAATCGAATTGATCAGTGACACTTCTTTTTGGTCGCTGACGTAACTAGGTCGCCACAATAAATTTCAGTCGCAAATTTGCTCTCAATTGGTGGCAGAAACTTTCAATAGCTATTGCATTGTGAACTACAAGTATAAAGTTTTCGATCTCTAATTTCGGTCGCTAAAATGCATTTTTCTAGAGTTGTTACTTGTATTATATATTTGCATTTTTTAAAAGAGGAGAACCGTGTATTTATCACAAAAAGGAAGACAATATAATACTTGTAACTTTTTGAATAAATTCTATTCACACCCTCTAAGATTTTATCTTATTATTCTCATATCCCTCCTTTATTAGTCCTTACAATAAACTCTTTCACTGTTTACATGTTATTACATTCTTTCCCACATGCTCTAAGTTCTAATCTTCAAGAGGGCTTTAATGGTGGATGAAGAAAAATCTAGTTCCAAACACTTGAATCATGGGTTGAAGATGAGAGAAATTGAAAGAAATTCACTGTGTGTGTATTGTGTGTCTACGGTGAAGAGAAAGAAAAGAAAGAGTGGAATTGGCTTGCTTGATAAGTTTTAATAAGAATTGCCAACTTCATGACAAGTGGCCAAGTAATTTGTGGTCTAGAAAAATTATAGTTAAATTTAATTTAGTTGTAATTGTTGATGATTATCCTTAACAAACTCAAGATCATTCCTATGTAATGAGAAGTCAACTAAGTTACCATTTTAGTTGGAGTAACTAAATATTATAAAAGAAAAAGCATAGAAAAATTACTTTTTGTTACTTATTATAATTACTAAAACTAATTATGTAATTTAATTTAATTTTTTACTTTGTAAATTATTAGAACAGCAGAGAGGATGATACATATAAACGGTGATGATATATAGTAACAGTAGAAGTAAAAGTCAAGATTTATTATATGACAAATTATTTGTACATTAGATAATTGATTTTACTCACAAACTTAATGACACAGGCACAAACGAGCGACGACGTAATATATATTCAACACTAATTCTAGTAGTATCTCTAGGGGTAAGAAAGATCAGAAGAAAATACAGGACTTGCCGCTATCCATATCTGCCTCTCATAACACGTACGTAAGAGATTTTATTCATAAAATATGTTATTATAAGTACGTAGAATTACACTGTCGTCTAGCTAGGGCATCAACACCTTACTCAAGCAACTTCTTTCACTACATCATCCCCATCTCAACAGCCTTTACGGAAATCCTCCTGGGATGCCACCACCACCACCAAAGCCAGTGCTTGGGAAGCCGCCACCACCACCACCACCAAAGCCAGTGTTTGGGAAGCCACCACCAAAACTAGGAGTGAAAGGGAAGAATGGATTCGAGGTGGGGAAGCCGCCGCCGCCGCCGCCGCCACCACCAGGGTAGAATGGGTAGCCGGGGAAGCCAGGGAAGAAGCCGGGGAAGCGGGGGAAGCCAAAGCGGAAGCCAGGGCCACCACCGAAGCCAGGGCCACCACCAAAGCCACCAAAGTTGACGCCACGACCACCAGACAAGCCAGCACCAGTGACTGGGGAAGCCAACACCAAGGTAACAATTATTATGATCAAAAGAATGTAACCCCTTATATTGCAAACATCTTTTAAATTCAAAGGTTCGGTTAATGAAGGTTTTAAGGATATCAAACAAAAATTAATCAATACAAAAGGCTTAAATAATATTTTGTTAATTAGTATATGTAACTACACTTCTTTTTGTTTTTCATTCCTGTCATTTTTTTAAATGGTCATCCTAATTATTATTTTTTTTCATTTTGGTTCTTTTTATTTGGTTTTAGTCCTCAATATATATTATTTTAGTTTTTATAATATTTCGTGTATTTTTTTAATTGGTTGGTAATATTTACTGTATTTTGAATTAGTCTCTTTGTAGAAAAAATCAAAAGCAAATTATCCATAATTATAAAGTCAAAAACAAAAAAAAATATTAAAAAATTAAAAACAAAATAATAAAGACCAAAATAAAATAAAAATTGCAAAAGGATAGTTTGAAGGAAAAAATTTAAGAACAGAATTAAAGCAAAAATAAAAAAAGAACATATAGTTACAGGACCCAAAACATATAATTCAAGTGAATAAAGAAATCCTTAAACATTCATAACAAAAATATATTAGTAATATCTTTAGATAAATTTATTATAGTTTAATTATTAACATTCTTATAGTTTAAACTACTGAAGAAAATATAAGGCAAAATAATATTATATAGCTGACCCTCTTTCAATTCTCTGGCTGCCACCTCTGAGGAGATGAAGAGGAGCATGGCCAGCAGGCCTGAGATAAGTAATGCTATCCTCCTCTTCGAACCCATCTTTCAGTAGTAAATAAACTGTAACAGATCTAATGATTAATTTCAAATATCTTTGGTAGTGAAGGATGAGAAGATTAGTGGGAATGTATACTCTATATATAGGAGAGGGGAGGGAGAAGTTGGGACCTTTCTCTTAATTTGCGCCGCAATGTATTAATTAATTCAGTCTTTTCGAGAGTTAAGAGCCGACTTGTTCTTCATCGTCTCCAGCTCAATATCCTTCTCCATTTTCAATGGTAAAAAGTTTTAGGCTATGAAATTGACGCACAGCAATTATTGTACGTGACTATACGTGTATCAACTTGCTATGTAAGTAGACACCAACTGTAGTATGCTATCATATATAAAATCATTTTTATATAGCATAAGTATAAAATAATTTAAAGGATTAAATCAAATATTTTTCGGCGGATTTGCTTTCTGATTAAAATTAATTAAAATTTTATTTTAATAATCTATATATACGGACCTTTAATACAAAGTCTTTAAAAGGTGGGTTACAAAAGCTAAATTTTAGTTTTAACAAAAAAAAAAAACTTTTAAAGCTATACAGTTATTAAGGGGATTACAACAATGTACAATGTACATGAGTTGTTACAAAAAGGTTATCATGTATGACACTGTAAAATAAAAGTTAAATTTTAGTTTTAACAAAAAAAAAAAAACTTTTAAAACTATACAGTTATTAAGGGGATTACAATAATGTACAATGTACATGAATTGTTACAAAAAAGTTATCATGTGTATAGTGTAAAATAATTTTTAATTTTATGGTGTCATATCATAAATTACCATTATGATAAATTTGTTGACATCTACAATAACTATTTATATATATTTTTTTGTCTTAATCATTCAGTTTATTAGGAAAAAAGATTTTGATTAATCCAAAATTTAGTCGAAAGATAAGTAAAATCTGACTAAGAATTATTTTCGTTAAAGATCTGATTCGAGTATAATTCGAATTATTTAACTTTGACTTCAATATATTAATCACTTATATCTAATTATTTGATTAATTGTTTATATGTTTAATCTAATTTTAGGTGACTGTCTAGTGGTGAATTTTGGGATACTTAATTAATGGGGGAAATTAATTAAAATAATAAAATTAATAATAATAATTATCACACTTATAAAGATAAAAACATAAAGGTTAAAATCATAAATTTTAATGTATCTAATCAAATAACTAACATAACATATAATTGTCCTCCAGTAATCTCATGTTTTGAAATTGCGGACCCGTGTCATTGTTCTTGAATTTCCATTAAACCACTTGCCAAATTGCCAAATATTCATTAGACTTATTGTCAACTCATACACCAATCAATTGTAAAATTCATTAAATCAAAATGGACAATATTTCTTAAAGAATTTCCAACTATTCTTTGAGGAAATTATATTGTGCATGTAAGTTGATATGGTCTTCTTTTCAAAAGCAAGTCAAAAAATTTGAGATAACGGATTCAAATAATATATATATATATATATATATATATATATATGGAAAACAAAAATTCTATATATATACTTATAATTTTTTCAAAGTCATATGATGCATTTGCGCACTCCCAGTTCAACATATATTTTGTTGTGACTATCCCAAGTTGCACTCATTAATGTCTAGGATACCATGTCTGTATATGGCATATGTAATTTTTTAAATTCCTAACTTATATATATATATATATATATATATATATATATATATATATGACCATAAAATGAATGTTGGGATCAAAATTAGTGAATTTAGATTTTGAATACATAAAAATTAAGGAATTTTTATTTACCATAATCAAAATTCACTAATTTACGTAGACTAAAAATAGTTATTTCAAATTTTTAGGGAAAATGAAAATCATATATAATTCTTTCAATTACATGTAAAAGGCTGTAATTAATTACCACCAAATGGATAGATGATGTGATGTGGTCAATCAAAACAAAGAAAAAACAATTGGACGAATAGTCAAATTGATTCTCAAAAGTAGTATGAGACACTATAATTTTAGTCCATGAAAATAATAACATTAAAAAAATCCTAAAAATACAGTTTATCACTCAGTTTATAATAACATTATCATTGCGCGTTTGTTTTCACTTTGCATATTTTCTTATCTCCCATGTTCTCTCGATCGAATGAGATGTGGAAGTACTTAAGTATATGCTTACATCTTTGATGCAATCTAGAATCCATAGTTATTGCTATTGCTCCACTATAATAGAGACTTATAGGTGATTAATTAATTAGTTTTTTTCTTAACCCACATATCCTGGTGATTAGTTTTAAATTTCTTAGCATCGCTTAGCTGAATAAAAAGGCTCCTATATATAGACTAAAGGTTAGGATTGACTTGTACGTGTAGCTGTTATGTTATTCATAGTTTATTAATTAGGCATTGTTAATTAGGGGAAATTAAATATAGTGCAGCATTGACCTTGTTCAATTAAGCTTAGGCTTTCTAATTTGTCCGCTTTCTGAATAAATAGATATGGTTGCAAGGATAATTTATAATGACATGATAATTATAGAGAAGCAAAAACTTAACAACAGAGAGGATGATATAAATGATGATGATATATAGCAACAATACAAGTAAAGCCCACGATATTTGACAAACTATTTGTACAATACATAATTGATATTTCAGTTTGCTATAAAAATCATCACACTGTATTTTCAATATGACGTATTATTCACTTATTCTATACTTTTGAAATATCTCTGGTGGTAAGAAAGGTCGGAAAAAAAGATAGACTTCCTTGCTATGTATCCATGCCTTTCATAACTCGAGATTTTATTGATGAAATATATTAGTAAGTCGTAGAAATTCTACAGTGTCTCATTTTGTGGGTCGTATCTTCAGAATACAGGGCAACACCTAAAGCAACCTCTGAATGGATCCCCAAAACAACAGCCGAAACGGCAAAACCTTGGGTTGAAGCCACGACCAGGGAAGAAGCCACCACCACCAAAGCCACCACCAAAACCACGACCAGGGAAGAAGCCGCCACCACCAAGTAATTTGGCATCACCCTCATTGGCCTCTTGAACAGCCTTTCCTGCAAACACATTTAACTCTTAACACATGAATCACTTATGATAGAATAATGATTTTTTGCTTACCCATTTGGTGTATGTACTTTGTGAGGGAAGAAAGAGATCAGAGGGAAAGAGAAAGAAAATGATATATTAGATTGACGATGAGCTGACAAAGAAAGAAAAGGATATAAAGTGATCATAAGAATTGAAGTAAGAAAAGGTTAAATGATAATAAATTGGGAAAAGACACAGTGGGGAATAAGCTAAAAAAAGCCCATGTATTCTAAACATCTTTTAAGTTTAAAGGTTTTTGATAACGAGTGCTTAGGACGTTAATTTAACTTAATAAATAAAAAAGTCTTAAATATTTTGTTAGTTCTGAAATTAGGCATTTTTTTACTACTTTTTGTTATTGCAACTTTTTAAAATGATATTGGTAACTATTTTCTACATTTTGATCCTTTGTTTTTTTTATCCCTATAACGTATCTATTTCTTATTATAATTTCTATATTCGTTGGCTTAATTTCAATTAGATGATGTGAAAAATGGTAAAAATAAAAAAAAATGGGTACATTACATAAACTAAAACAAAAATAATAAAAACAAATAATAAAATACAAGAACCATTTCAAAATAAATATAAGGATGGAAAGAAGGAGCAATTGTAAGGATTAAAAAACGTTATTGATACAAAAGTATTCATTAATTTTACAAATGATTAGTTTTTACTGAAAATTTTGTACACTTTTAATGAATTCCATCCTCCCAACTATCTTTTAAGGCTGAACCGAAGATCTTGATTATAAAATGAACTTAACTATACTGATACTAACAACATGGTTTTAGAGCGATAAAAATATATTAAGTTAATAAAAAAATATAACACATGTTTATAAAAAAAAAGCATTAGTAATATCTTTTCATACATTTATTATATTTTTAATTTTTTAACTAGAGTTTTAAAAATATTTATTAATATTCTCTTATTTCAAAATACTCACGAGAGTATAAGGCAAAATATATATCACTCACCCTCTTGAAAATCCCTGGCTGTCACCTCTGAGCAGATGAAAAGGAACATGGCCAGTGGAATAATGAGTAATGTTATCTTCGTCTTGGAACCCATCTTTCAGTAGTAAACTACAATCTACTCAAATAAGATATATTTGGCAATGAAGGATGAGAAAATTAGAGGAAATGTATAGTCTATATATAGGAGGGGAGGAGGAAATAGTTGGGACCTTTCCCTTAATTGGCGCCGTATAGCGTAGTAACTCAATCTTTTGTGACCGACTTGTTCTTGATCTGCAGCTCAATTTCCTTCTCCATTTTCAATGGTAAAAGATTGTAGGCTGTGAAATTGAAGCACTGCAATTATTGTACGTGACTATGTATATACACACACACACACATATATATATATATATATATATATATATATATATATATATCTTTTTTTTTGTGCAAGTGACTACGTGTATATGCTATGTAATGAAAAGTAGAGAAGTAGACACCTACTGCTATTTAATTTGATATCGTAATATTATTTTATTTACCATAAAGAATAAAAAGAACTTAAAGCACAAAGTAGATTCATCACTTAAATGTTTTTGTATCATTTTCTAATTAAAATTAGAATTTTATTTTAATAACATACTTTATTAGTCTTTAACACAAATTTTTATAAGATGGATTATCAAGATAAAATTTCAATTCTAATTAAAATAACCGGAAAAAATACATTAAAAACTATAAATTTTGCTCTAATTTAACCTATAGGTACGTCAAATACTGCAATTAAATACAACCGCTGAATGGGTACGTAGAAGCAAATGTTGTGGAAAACAAAACAAGAAAACACTAAAGTCAATTAATTTTAAACGTTACAATTTATTTTGTTCAAAGGTTGTCTTTTCACTCCTCCTCCATTGTGATTCCTCTTTAATTTTTTTACACAGTATATACTATATAACCTTAAAATTAATTTTTAGAGCAGTAACTTTAATTTTATTTCATGATTTATATATAGTAAATTTTTAACAAAAAACCATGGTTATGAATCATGAATATTATAGGTAAATTATTTTTTACATTAATTTTTTCAGACTTAATCAAGATTAACCAGTAAATATTTTTTATTAATTTATATAAAGTCCAGTATGGGAAATACTTATGTCGGGTCTTTCATTCACCAATTAATTTTATATTTAATTTGTACTCTCAACAGAAGTCGTACCTCCGCTATTTTGAAGTTTTTTTTTTAAGAAAAAAAAAAAGAAAGAAAAAGTCAAGAACTCAACTACACAAGTTTTATTTATCGTAGAAAATTGTGGCTGAGTTACCCTGTTTGCCAAGGTGGCGGTGCTAAGCTCAAATGACATTATATGTGGCTGTTAATTAATTTTCTTAATGGTTGCTAACAGATTTTTGTCTACAGACTTATGGCCCATCCTCCACGGCTTTGCCAACGCTGTATCTCTTTTAATTAAAAAAAGGTGTTGTTATTAAAGTTTGTTTTGGAAAATATATATTTCTTTAAAAAAGGATCTCCAAAACTAAATTTCATATTCGGGAATATATTTCCTATAGAAATGTGTTATATCTAACTAAACATGCAAAATTGACATAACTTTACAATTTTTTTTTTACCTTTTTTAATAAATAAATAAATAATAAAGACAACCTAGTCATTACAAGAAAAACTCGATATAGCCACTGAATTTTATGATCCTGAAGAATCCGTCGCAACTGGAGACCGATTTAGCCACTATTTTTGTTTCTAAGATAAAAATATGTTAGCAACTGTATTAGACACTGTATTAGCAACCGTATTAGCGACTTATATTTTATCTTATAAAAGAATTAAACACATTGGTCGCTAATTCATTAGCAAAAAATATTTTAAAATGTGAAAAATTATCTAATTTTATACAATATTTGACTGATCTGATAGTAGTTAAAGTTATAAGAAATTTAAATATAGTTGTGATATTGTGCGACCGATTTTATCAGTCGCGAATGATATTATCAATAATATTTGTGTAAAGTCTATAAAAAATCAATTTAACAAATATGAAATTGGGAATTTCAACATTATAAATATAAATAATAATATGTTAAATAAAAAAATATTTTACTATATTTCATAATATTATAATTTTTTACATTTTTATTTAAAAAGAAAAAGAATATAATTGCGTCATGGTGTTCACCACCAAGATACAAAAATGTGGTTCAAGAGTGAGAAAGATAAGGTGATGTTCTCCTTCTCCTTTGTTGCTACTTGTCATTTCTGTTTAGAGTCTCGATATTTATAAAATTGTTAGGAGTCAGAATTGACAAAAAAGTTAGTTTCATCATGTATTATGATCGTGTTGGAAACCCTATATTTTGGATTGTGTTTTATGTAGAATGCTATCGGTTATCGGCTAGGATGACGTTCTTTATGTTGAGCTCAGGTTAAGTGTTGATGTCAGAGTAAGGGTGTTTTCCCCCTATAAAGTATAAGGTGGATTGGATGGTTAAGGAAGAAGAGAAGACGAGAAAGATCATGAGTTCAATCCCCTCTATTAACAAAAATTAATATTCTAACAATTTAATATTTGCCAATAAAATGAGAGTTTTTTCTGTTTATATTTATGGATTACTTAATATGTGAGTAAAAAAATATTTAGCCCTATGTATTAGATATTCTAGAATTATGTTAGCATAGATCAAATTGAGTAATCTAAAATGCATGTTATATTTCATATTACTCAATCTAGAATTATGTTAACATAATTTCCAAACAGTAGATCCAGAAGTAAAGTAACATAATTATGGTGGGAGTTTTATGGAACACATGCATTCTAGATTACTCAAGAAATTATGTTACATCATTTATGAATCAACAATTCCAAAATTAAGATAACATAATTTTAGATCAAGTAATTTGTAACACAACATGCATTTTGTATTACTCAAACTAGAATTGTGTTAGCATAATTCTAGAATTGTTGATATGGAAATGATGTAACATAATTTCAAATTGAGTAGTCTAAAATGCATGTCGTATTATGTAATACTTAATCTGGATTGAAAAAAATTAGAAGAGTACTAAAAAAAATTGCTCATTTTAAGGAGTAGAAATATATTTAATCCAAAAAGTTATTAATAGAAAATAAGGAGTTGTCACCAATGTTTTCTTTTAAAAAGAGCATCGGAAAAACTCTTTAATAAATAAAAAAGTCCTCAAAACCAAATATTGGAATTCATGAGTCAATTATTCGTAAGATATTAACATCCTATATCTGCCGTACAACAATTACTTTTAGTTAAGTGTGTAAAGTTGTGATAATTTATAAATACTTATTTTATCCCTTAAAAAAAGCAAGAAAAAGCTTTTAAATGTCTTTTTTATCACTTAGATATTTTTTTCATCTTGCAAATATGATGTTTTTCACTCCTCTAAGAATTGTTTTTCATTCTTTTAAGTTTAAAATATTCCTTGTTTAGAATTAACAACAATCTCATTCTAAAACAATATTTATATTATTGATAACATGACTTGGCCATGTATGACAGAAGTTAAAACTGTCAAAACAAGTAATCTGACTCAACCCAGTTTAACCTATTGGTCCTAGCATGAAAAGTGATTCGGCCTAGGAAGGCTCCTATATATAGACTAAAAGGTTAATATGTACCCGTTTGGGTAAGGATTGAGTTGTAGGTCGTGTAGCCATGATATTATTCAGAGTTTATTATTCATATTTTTAGTTAGGGTTTAATCACGCTTTAGGTTCCCTTGTGCTCTACTTTCTGGATAAATAAAAAGATATGGCTAGCCTATAATAGAATATGTACAATGGATGATATTCACCAATTTATTTTTCTCTTAAACTCATCACACAGGCACGAAGACGTGTATTATACATTCAACAACATTATTATTTTCTGCTTGCGAAATATCTCTAGAAAGATCATGGATTCATGCATGGATGGGAATCCATGCCTCTCCAGACACAAGCTGTTTTATTTCATGAAATTAAAATATCTAAAGTACTAATTAAGTAGAACTGCTTCGTCTTAATCGTGAGTCTTGTCTTGAGTTTGTGCAGCAACAGCTTCGCCAGCGTTAAAGCAGCACCTTCTGCAACCTCCATTGGATGTCCGGCCACCGCAACAGCCAAAGCGACAGGAGTCACCACCAAGGCCAGGGTAGCCGCCACCATGACCAAGGTGGCCACCACCATGACCAGGATGGCCACCATCGCCATGGCCAGGATAACCGCCACCGCCATGGCCAGGATAATCACCACCATTCCCAGGATAGCCACCGCCATGACCTGGGTAACCCCCTCCATAGCCTCCACCGGGATATTTGGCATCATCCACTCCATTTACCTCTTTAACAACCACCAAATCATTCGATTAAACTAGAACTTTCAGAAAAGCACTTTCTAAATGTTTTTGTCTTTCCATCAATGCTCCTCCTTGAAAATGGTTTGTAATAACCATTTTTTATTTCTTTTCTGGCGTACTTAATAGATTTTGTTAGCACCAAATCATTACAATTTTTTTGTCTTTTTACTTTTATAATTAAAATTATTTTATTAAACACAAGTCATACAGTCCCTATATCTCAATGATTTGGATTTGCTCAAGATTGTCAAGCTAAGAAGGCTCCTATAAAGACTAAAGGTTAATATATGTACAAGCTTTGGTTAGGATTAAGTTGCAAGTCGTGTAGCTAGCCATGATATTATTCAAAGTTTATTAGCCATATTTTAATTAAGGGAAATTAAAGCGGCATTGACCCTTGTTCAATTAACCTTTAAGTTTCTGAGTTCTTTGCTTGGAATAAATAGATATGGCTATATATAATTAAGGGTCTTCTATAAGTATATGATAACTATAAATTAAAAGACCAAACTTAACAATAGTGGATAAAATAAACGATGGTGATATAATAGCGACAGAAATAAAACCACGATATTTAAGACAAATTAGAATATCTACAATAGATGATATCGTCACTTTATTTTGCTCTTAAACTGATCACACATGCAAAAAGGCATATTACACATATTGAACACTATTTCTACATGCGAAATAGATCTAGCGGTAAGAAAGATCACGGGGAATCCATGCCTCTCGTGACACCAGATTTTATTCATGAAACATCTTAAGCATTACGTAGAACTACATTGTCTCAATTGTGAGTCTTATCCTGAGTTTGTGAAGCAACAGCTTCACCGGCGTAGTAGCAGCACCTTCTACAACCTCCATTGTATGTCCGGCCACCGCAACAGCCATAGCGACAATACCCTCCTCCACGTCCTGGATAGCCACCACCACGACCAGGGTAACCACCACCGCGACCAGGATAGCCACCACCACGGCCAGGGTAGCCGCCACCATGGCCAGGGTAGCCGCCACCACGACCAGGATAGCCACCACCGCCATTGCCTGGGTAACCCCCACCATAGCCTCCACCAGGATATTTGGCATCTTCCACTCCATTTGTCACTTTAATAACAACAAAACCGACTTATAATTAGTAAACCATTTACCATCCAACAATGATTTTTGTGAATGTTGAAATTATTACATGATGTCAGACCATCAGGTATTTAATTTGGGTCGCGATTAATTTATATGTGATACATAATTTAATAAAACTCAACTATGTATGTGTTAATTACATGCAAAATTATATTGTTTAGAATCATCATAATCCCGGAGCAAGTAATTATAGTTTTTCTATTGAATGTATATACTTTATGAGGGAAGAAAAAGAAATTGAAGTGATAAGTATAATTGGTTGTTGGAAGAAAAAGAAATATAAAGATAGAAAAAGATATAATGTGAACATAAAAATTGAAGTGGGAGTTTTAGATGATACCAAAATATACACTTCATTGAAAAAATATACAAAATACAGAAAGAGGAGTCTATTATGATCGAATAAATAGGATTAGAAACCTCTTGTTTTGTAACATTTTTATTTATTTAAAGGTTACAACACTAATATATATTTTAGGGATGTTAGTATAGAAATTAATAAATGTTATTTTTATAAAAACAATGCAGTGAAAGTACTATAGAAATTAAAACAACATATTACTGCATTCTATAATTTTTTTTACTCTTTAACGAGAGTGTTTTAAAGACAATAATATTTGCTAGTATTTTATCTTTAAAATATTCATAAAAGTACAAGGCAATTAAAATGATGTATATATAGGTTACGTACCCTCTTTTGAATTCGTGGATGCCACCTCTGAGGAGGCCAAAAGGAGCATGGCCAACAGGCCTAGGATCAGTATTGCCATTTTCAAACCCATCTTTCAATAGTAAACTAGAAATGAGATATGTTTGGTAATGAAGGATGAGAAAATTAGTGGGAAATATATCCTCTATATATAGGAGGAGAGGAGAGAGAAGTAGCTAGGGACTTTTCTCTTACTAATAAGTTGGTAGTTGGCGCGTAACGTGTATATTAATTCAGTCTTATCTAAAGAGTTAATAACCGAAGAGTTGTTCTTGATCTCCAGCTCAACTTCCTTCTCCATTTTGAATGGTAGTAAAAGATTGTAGGCTCTGAAAGTGAAGCAGGGCAATTATTGACATGCATCAACCTGCTACATACTATCAACTTGCTATGTACTGAAAAGTGGTGAAATAATTACATGCATCAACCTGCTATATACTATCAACTTGCTATGTACTGAAAAGTGGTGAAATAAAGACGCCTGCTGCTAGTTTGCTATCATAATTTTATTATATTTAGCATAAAGTATAAAATAATTATAGTAAACTGTATGTCAAACACTTAACCCAACGCATACATCAGTTAATCAATACGAGACTATTTTATCTTAACCTATATATTGTTGAACACTTACGCACATTGCAGTATGTTTTCGTCAATGGTTGTTTTATAATGTTCTTCTTTGTAATTAATTCTTTTTGGAAAGAAAAAATATATCGTATAGATTCAAAATTAACTTTTGTAGCAGTATCTTTAATAAAGTTGTGATTTACATGTTAAGCACTAGTATAAATAGAGAAATATTTTATATATAGAGAGAGAATTTGAAATCTCCATTAATAGGGGTTAAATACCGGTAATATTTTTACATCAATTAATTATAAATAAAATTTAATATCACACTTTAATTCAAAATATTAAGATTCTAATTTATAAATCTTACCTTCATCTATATGATATTCAATATTTTTATTTTCATCCGTCAATCCCTTTCACATGGTAAGTACTATGTGAAAGAAACATATGCATATAAGAATGAAAAAGTTGAGTATTATAT
>PYAF01000356.1:1435555-1461797 GCA_007407185.1 Glycine tomentella
TATCTCTTTTTTTTTTATTGATAGTTGTGCATAATATTTTAAGTATTAAATGTTTCTTATTTTTGAATATATATACAAATTGATCGAATATATTTATATATATTTATATTTTTTCTAATTTGTGTGAATGATATTCAAAGTGTCTTCCTTATAATAAGGACAGATGGAATAACTAAAAAAGAGGAGATTAAAAAAAAAAGAGATAAGAGAGGAAGAAGGGAAATAAAGAGTTTAGAGAGCCACAAGATAAAGTAAAAAGACATTATTAGAAAATAAACAGATAAAGACTAAAATATATTTTTTATCTATGTAACTTAGTATTTTTTTTGTTTGTTTTTTATCCCTATATATTATTTTTAATTTTAATCTTTATAAGTTTATGTTTTTTCAATTTAATTTTTGTAAAATATTTTGTTTATTTTTATATCTTGTATGTTTGCTTTTCTAAAATTTTGGCCCCTGTAAACATGAACTTATTAAAACTATAAATAAAAAAATAAGAATCTTACAAAGATCAAAATTGAAAAAAAAACACAAATTTACATTAATTAAAATTGAGCAAAATATCTCATAGAAAACAAAATTGAAATAACACCAATTTATTGAGACTAAAATTAAAAAAAAATGAACTTACATAGAGCAAAAATAAAAATAGAAGTATTCAAATTTACATATACTAAAAACATATTTAAAACATAAATAAATAACCAAAGAGATAAGAAAAGAAATTAACAAGGTATTCTTCTAAGAATGGATCTTCACCTACCTCTTTTATTGCAAGGTTTATCGTCCTTTCATCTCCAACTAAAACTAAAACCGTTGATTACATTATTTCTGGATTTTGGGTACATTTTTTTTTTTGGTGGAAGAGAGGGGATTTTGGTTACATTGTAATTAACTTGGTTAAAGAGGATCTAAATTTCTTCTTATTTTTCACTAAAGTTGCTTCACTCAATTTGTTTTTTATCAACTGAATTTGTTTAAAATTTTACTTTTTCTTATCATTTTTATATTATTTGAGAGTTTTAAAAAATGTGTTTCACCAAATTCTTTCTAACAATAAAAAGTAAATTACAGTAACACCCCCTCAGCTAATTATTCTAATTAAATATGCATTATATTACACTGGTACCTCATGATCCTTTAACACTGTCAATTTTGTTAACTCCAACAGATCAAGATCAAGTGCCAGCACATGTATTTTAATGATTTTTTTTTTTTGTGCTTAAATACCCCTCTCTTCTTTTTGGGTATCTGAGTTTGAAGAAAAAAATAATTGCAGCAAAGAGCAACTTCAAATCGAGGAAGAACTCCAAACACCATCCAAAAAATTTACTTTGAATCTCATATTAGGAGTTCTTTACTCTGTGATTTTTTTTAATAATAGTTAGAAGTAACGTGTTAATATCATGAATAAAAAATGTTTCAACCTGTTGGAAAACTTGCAGCAGCATAAATTTCTTTCACGAAAATTAGTCAAATAAAAACAAAAGAACCCATTTGAGTATGTTGAATTTAACGTATCTCAAAAACCAACTAAATTGTAATTGTTGAGATCTCCCTGTGAATATTTTAGTGGACCGCTAAAACTAATGTCTCGATGAAACAAAGATCAAGAAAATCATCATCAAGCACTAGCAGTGAGTAATAAAGATCGACGATGGAATCAAATATTCGGAGCAAAGCTTTTGAGAAGATCGAATTGGTGATTGATGTTGCATCGGAGTTTGGACATCGTGAATCACTAACTGTTGGACAGTGGAAGCGGCAATAATACCCTGCAGAGCTTGAACGCAATGACAACCAAGAATGGCAGTTTTGGATTTTCGCAAAGGTTATTCTCGTAAATGCCTTGAAAGTTAACGTTGGATTAACACCATCAGACAGAAGGAGTGTCAAAATAATGCCTTCAAATAGAGGAAATATATGTGTAATTAAATCAAATCTTAGACAATGTCAGTGTAATATACTAAAAACAATCCTACCAAAAGTTAAAACAAACCTAGCCTTTAATTATGTAACAAAAAAAAAAACTAGCCTTACATAACAAACATCATTGTCTTCTACCCATTTTTTTTTATAATTAAGAACATTCCATTTAACTACTACTAGGAATTGCTGTTCTCTGCAAAAAGATTCAGACATATTTTAATGAGAGTCAATCAGTCCACGGGCGTTCTTCGGTTTCACCTTTCTACTTTCCAGTCAACCAAGCACAATATTTAACGCTAACGTCAACCTAATTCCCCATCACAAGTGCAAAATGGAAGAAGGATTTCAAACTGAAAATATAGAAATCAACTAGTTTCCATGGCATGGTGCGGATAACATCTACTTTGAGTCAACAAAAATAATACAAAAAAAAAAAAAAAATTCATGTATGGTCAGTGTAAAGATGTTTACACTGTCAATTTATAAATAATTATATTAAATATCTTTTAAAAATAATTATTATAAAAATAATTAATAAAATTATTATACATTATTAATTTGGACTTGTACTTAAAACATTATTAAATTAATTCTTATATATATATATACAATTGTTATATGTTTAGTTCCTATCATCTTCTCAGAATGGTCTTAGGTTGAGTTTTATCATTGACCTTGAGTTATTTTTCCCTCTCCAACCCTAAATAACTTACATTTCACTTCAAATAAAATTGTGCAATCCAAATCAAACCAAATCTACAAAAATCAGACCATCTAAAATGATTTTTAACCCAACCTATTTATTATTTGAATTTAGATTTGGTGAGTCATTTATTTTAATCGGTTTTGCAACATCACATTCCAAGCACCATTGTGAACAAAACTCCTTCATTCCCTCAATCTTGCCCAAACACGTAAACCAAACATGTGTCTCCCTCTCTTACTACACAAATACATAAGAAGAGATCATCAAGTGATTTTAAGAGTAACTCTAAATTCTTGTCCTTTATTTTTTTTATAATCTAATGATTTTAGTAAATAACTCACTTTTAATCGTAAGATTAGATTATAAAAAAATCAAATGAAGGACAAGTATAAGAAACACAATGTCATTATTTTTGGTTAAGAAGGCATGAACAATAACGACAGCAAATTTTAGGGGTATGAATAGTACGAATAAGATAACATTGTTTGGCCGACGATAAAAAATGTCTTCTCCTTTTGTTACCTGTTATCGGTCTCGTTGTCTAATCATTGTTATTTCATGTTTTTTCATCTCAAACATCGACAGTGGTCCAAATTCAACACCTACTGTCACTACCATTGTCTTCAACAACTCCTCTGATATAAAGCAGTAGCATATAGAGCAAATTGAGGAGAAGAAGACACCACTAAATGATTTGTGCATCTATTTTAGTAGGCTTGTGTTGTGGTAACTCGGCACCACACACCTTCTCGGCTGGGACTCCTCCACCAACCACAAACACAAGGAGTCACCGGACTCAACCCACAATCAATCAAACAGTAATAAAGCGCGGAAACGTGAATCAAATCAATGAAGGATGCGCGAGAGATATAAGGGAGAGAAAAATAACACAGATAGCTTTACGTGGGACAAAACCTCCAAGAGGAAAACCCACGGGACCTAATCCAGAAAATAATCCACTATTCTCAATAATAATGGTTACAATCACTCAACAGTCTCACGCCGGAGTCACTCACAGTGGTGAACACTCACTCTCAACAAGAGTTGCTCTCAACTTCTCGGAGACACTCTCAACGGCCACAATGCCGGAGACACTCTTCCTCACCACTGTTTCACTCTGCACTCTCTTGCAGGTCTGCGTCTGGTACACTAGCCAGCCCCTGGTCCTCAGTCCTTGGTCGCCATTCTCCATCTATAAATGCAGTATTTATAGAGAGAATTAAGTTTAGGATTTTTGCACCCTAAATGGGGAATTAGGCCGAGGTCAACCCTCGAGATTTGGGCCCAAGTCAACATTCCCTTTTTTTCAACTCCTAGGGATTTGGGCCAAGCATTAAATGGAACATTATCCAACGAATCTCCCCCTTACGTTTCAATGCGACACATCAGCAACCCGGAAACCTTTCCGGTCTTCCACTAAGGTCCGGAGTCTTCAAACAACACAACCCGGCCTTCTCATCTCGGCTTTATCATGCCGAGTTCATCAGCCTGGTTCCTTCACAGCAATCTTCATATTTTATTGCTGGCACCGGCTTTGTCATCATGTCAGACCAATTCTGACTTGTGTGCACCTTTCCAAGTGTGAGCTTCCCATCCTCTACCGCATCTCGTATCCAGTGATACCTCACATCAATGTGCTTGGTGCGGGAGTGATACGCCGAGTTCCTTGCAAGATGAATTGCACTCTGGCTATCGCACTTAAGCTCATACACATCTTGGTCATGGCTGGACTCCTGGAGAAACTTCTTCATCCACAGCAACTCTTAGCACGCTTCTGTTGTGGCAATATACTCGGCCTCCATGGTTGACAGTGCCACACACTTCTGCGGTCTCGACTGCCACGAGATTGCCCCTCCAGCAAACGTCATCAGGAATCCCGTCGTCGACTTTCTCGAGTCGGAATCTCCCCCTAAATCAGCATCCGAGTAGCCTTCCAACTCGGCCTTGCCATCTCCAAAACGAAGACACACTTCGGTTATACCTCAGAGGTATCTGAAGATCCACTTCACTACTTCCCAATGCTCACGGCCGGGATTCTTAAGATACCGACTCACCACTCCAACTGCATACGCCAGGTCGGGTCTAGTGCAAACCATTGCATACATTAGACTCCCAACTGCAGATTGGTATGGGATCTTCTCCATCTCCTCTCTGTCTTCATCTGATCTTGAACATTGCCTCTCACTCAGCTTCAAATGTCCGGCCAAAGGGGGGTGCTCACTGTCTTGGCTTTGTCCATGTTGAATCTCTTCAAGATCTTCTCAACATATTTTTCTTGACTTAGCCACAGTAGCTTCTTCTTCCTATCCCGGATGATTTTCATCCCAAGGATCTGCTTTGCTGGATCGCGAAGGACAAGTTCAACGCCTTCTTTAAGGCGGCAATCTTCACCTTGTCTTGTCCTGCTATCAGTATATCATCCACATATAGCAGCAAGATTAAGAAATCACCAGTCTCATACCTCTTTATGAAAACACAGTGGTCGGCTTCCATCTTCATGAATCCATGCTCTGTCATGAAGGAATCAAACTTCCTGTATCACTGCCGAGGTGCTTGCTTCAAGCCATAGAGACTCTTCTTCAGTCGGCACACTTTGCCTTCACATCCCGGAGCCTCGAACCCTTCAGGTTGCTCCATGAAGATTTCTTCTTCCAGCTCACCGTGAAGAAATGCTGTCTTCATGTCCATTTGCTCTAACTCCAGATCCATTGTTGCTGCCATAGCTAACACTGTCCGGATCGAGGTCATCTTCACAACAGGAGAGAAAATCTCATCAAAGTCAATCCTCTTCTTCTGATTGCAGCCTTTCACTACAATTCGGGCTTTGTATCTCGGCTTCTTGTCGTTCTCCTCCTATTTGATCTTATACATCCACTTGTTCTTCAGAGCTCGCCTCCCTTTAGGTAGCTCGGTCAGCTCATATGTCTGATTATCATGCAAGGATCTCATCTCATCCTGCATGGCCTTCTCCCATTCATCACTCTCTGAACTCTCCACCGTTTCATCATAACTTTGAGGTTCACCATCCTCAGCAATTATGGCATATTCATCTGGTGGGTACCTTACAGAAGGTCTTCTTTCTCTAGTGGGGTATCTCGACTGTTCTTCCTCAGCCTCCTCAGAATCTGATTCTTCATCTTCATCCCGGATCCCGGCATCATCATCATCTTCATCGCCTCCAGCGATTTCTTCACTGATTTCTCCCCCTGCTTCAGCAGTTTCACGAGGGACAGGTTCTTCACTTCGGACAGTAACCCGGACTTGGGGCTTCGAGATGTCATGAATGGTTTCATCCTCATGAAACACTACATCTCGGCTTCTCACAATCTTCTTGTTGATTGGATCCCACAGTCTGAAACCAAACTCGATTTTCGACGAACCGAGGTATATGCACTCCTTCATCTTCGTATCTAGCTTCGCCCTCTCATCATTAGGGACATGCACGAAGGCCTAGCATCCGAACACTCTCAAGTGATCATAGGTCGCTCTCCGACCTGTCCAGACTTCTTCTGGAATCTCTCCATCCAGCGGCCGTAATGGTGAGAGATTTATCAAATCAACCGCTGTTCTGACTGTCTCTCCCCAGTATGCTTTCAACAAGCCGGCATTGGATAGCATACATCGGACCTTCTCCTCAATGGTCTTGTTCATCCTCTCAGCGAGTCCATTTGGCTGAGGTGTCTTAGGGGGCGTCCTCTCAAATCTGATCCCGGCTTCTCTACAGTAAGCCTCAAAGGGACCACGATACTCACCACCATTATCTGATCTGACCACCTTCAACCTCTTGCCAGTCTCCCTTTCCACCATTGCGTGGAATTCCTTAAACGATTGGAGAACCTGGTCCTTGGTCTTCAATGGGTAAACCCACACTTTGCGAGAGTGGTCATCAATGAAAGAGACAAAATACTGCCCTCCTCCAATCGATCTCTCCGACATGGAGCAAACGTCAGTGTGGACGAGGTCAAGTATGCACCTCCATCTCCTGGGCTGATCCGATCTCACAAACGAAACCTGGTGCTGCTTTCCAGCTAGGCAGTGCGAACAACTCTCCAGCACTTGACCCTTCAACCCGGTCAATAGCTCTTTCTTCTCTAAGATCTCAAGCCTTCTCTCACTCATGTGGCCGAGACGCTTGTGCCACAACTCCAGGCTTGATCCATCAAAAACAATGTTGGCATCACCGCCAATCATCCTTCCTTGCATCACATACAAGGAGCCTTCCTTCTTTCCATGGGCTATCACCAAGCTTCCCTTGGATAGCTTCCATCTACAGCCCTCAAAGTCGTTCACTAACCCGGCATCATCCAGCTTTCCCACCGAGATTAGATTCAACCGTATGTCAAGTACATACCTCACATCTTTCAACACAATTCGACACCCTACTTTCGAGGTCAGGGTCACATCGCCAACACCAACAATCTTGCTGGTCACCTGATTTCCCATCTTCAGAGCTCCAAATTCTCCACTCATATACGAGGAGAAAAACCTTTTGTAAGGGGTCACGTGGAAAGAGGCACCCGAATCAACTATTCAGGCACAGTCATCAAAGGCAACATTCACAAAACTTTCTCCGAGAAGAAATATCTCGGCGCCAACACTAGCTACCACAGCTGTGGTGCTCTTCACCTCTTTCTTACCCTGGTCTGACTTCACAGACCCACTCTGCTCATCTCTCGGAAGAGTCCAGCAGTCTGTTTTCTTGTGTCCGGGCTTTTCGCAGTAAAAGCACTTCAGTTCACTCTTCGGTCTTGACCGGTTTTGGGACCTATCCCGTCTCTCACGACCTCGGTTCTTCCCACGAACCCGGAAGTCGGACTTACTCCTCTCAGCAACGATGGCATCACACGTGCTGTTCACACCTCGTTCTCTCCTCTTGGCTTCCTCATTCAAGAGGCTATCGGTTACGACATCCATCTCCAGTTTCCCTTCAGGAGCCGAATTACTCAATGTCACCACCAGAGTATTCCAGCTCTCTGGTAATGAACTTAGCAACAACAGAGCTTGCATCTCGTTGTCAATCTTCATGTCGGCCTTGGACAACTGGTTCACAATACCTTTGTATGTGTTGAGGTGTTCAATCATGCTCATCCCGTCCTTGTACTCCAGCTTCACAAGCCGGCGAACGAGATGTGCCTTGTTCCTTGGAGTTTTCTTCTGAATCATGGACTCCAACTTGTTCCATAACTCGTACGCATTAGTGAACTCGGACACATGCTCAAAGAGGCTCTTGTCAATATACTTCCTGATCGTGGCCACTGCCTTCCGACTCAGGATCTCTCACTGCTTGTCGGTCTTTCTAGTCGGTCTCTCATCAAGCACAATGGGCTCGTACAAATCCTTGCAGTACCGATGATCTTCCATCATCGGCCTCCAGTAGGTAAAGTTGTCTGCGGTCAACTTGTATATATCCCCATCATGGATTATGCTACCACTGTTCTCCATCCCGGTATCTCTCTCTCAGAACCCTTCACACTGGGCTCTAATACCACTCTGTTGTGGTAACTCGGCACCACACACCTTCTCGGCTGGGAGTAACTCCTCCACCAACCACAAACACAGGGAGTCACCGGATTCAATCCACAATCAATCAAACAGTAATAAAGCACGGAAACGTGAATCAAAACAACGAAGGATGCGCAAGAGATATAAGGGAGAGAAAAACAACACAGATAGCTTTACGTGGGACAAAACCTCTAAGAGGAAAACCCACGGGACCTAGTCCAGAAAATAATCCATTATTCTCAACAATAATGGTTACAATCACTCAACGACCTCACGCCAGAGTCACTCACAGTGGTGGACACTCACTCTCAACAAGAGTTGCTTTCAACCTCTCGGAGACACTCTCAACGGCCACAATACTGGAGACACTCTTCCTCACCACTGTTTCACTCTGCACTCTCTTGCAGGTCTGCGTCTGGTACACTAGCCAGCCCCTGGTCCTCAGTCCTTGGTCGCCATTCTCCATCGAGGTAAGAGAATGGTAAAGAAAACAAAAGGATAGAAAGAAATGGGGGGATAATATCAGCACTCAACCCATCGAAAAGATTTCTTTTGCTGCTTTTGAGACTGCTAGATTTTCGGTAATTCTAATGTTCCTGCTTTGGTTTTTGGTATATATAGAAAAATACTGTATAGCCTGAAATTTTCAACAGAATGACTTGGCTACTTTTCCTTCTTATTGGTGTGATTGAACTTATCTAATTTGACAGGGCTAGATCTTGAGGTGAAGATAAGGATTGTAAAGCACAGGGAAAAAGTGCTCCGTTGTACTCATTCATCACCATTCTTTAACAAAGTACTATGGTTATCATAAAGGAAGTTTCAAATAGGTTACGCGTTAACGGTGGCATTACATTTTTAGTTAAGATATTGAAGACTCAGACCCACATCCTTACTTAGAACATTCATCCGATTGCTTGTAAAATATACATATTTACTGCTACTATAACTTCTTGTTGACTTTCTCCTTTGAATGATTTTATATGAAAAATGTTTGATGGACACCTATTAATTTATTAACAACTAGAAAAAGAAATAAAATAAGATAAAAATATAACTATGATCAGATTTGTAACGTTACAGAAAGAGAAATAAATAAAAAATTATTGGTGAGATATTTAAAATTAAAAAAATTATTTGTGTATCATTTCTCGTTTTATATATTACATTAAAATTTTAACCCATATTTATATCTATAAAAAAAATCATATTTATGTATATTCATTGTCTCAAAAAGTCTAAAACGTACAAGGGTAATAAAGTGGTGCTTTTTTTCTCTCTCTCCATTATTCATTCTTATTCTACAATCAAATCCGGAGGCAAAGAAATTCGACAAAAAGTTTTCAGCAAATTACGTGTTTGAATAAAGATTTCAACAAATAACTTTTCTAGCTAGAAATTTTATTTTACTCTTTATATATCTATCTTCAGGTCTAAGAGCTGACTAAGAAATACGAAAAGTAGTCATTTTGAACTTCTGAAATTAACAAAGAATAAGCAGGCTTCCTAATAGAAATAAAAAAAAAAAAAAAAAAAAAACACAAGTTCTTTGATTTGGTAATAAATAACAAGCACTTGATGAAATTAATTATGTAAAAGAATGGTCCCCTATCTTGCTTTTCTACATGTTCTGATAATTCAAGGAGACCAAAACGTGAAAGAACCACTTCAGCTCTCATATATAAAGCGTACGTTTTCTGCACTTACAAACAACACAATCCTAAGCAAAATTAATTAAGCTTCTTTCCATAAACTCTTATTTCTGAAGTTAATTCTTTGAGGCATTATTTTTTTTAATGGAGGCCAGTGCTCCAGAATTGCCAATGGAAGTGGCACATGGGTACACCATGATCAGTGTTGTAGAGGATAGCTTCTGTGTGACTTACCCAACAGAAATAACTGTGAAGAAGAATTACCGCGGATTCTTCTTAAACCAACGATACGAGGTGTTAGATGTTAACGGTGATCTCTTGCTTCAAGTTGATGGCTCAAGCCTTGACGTGCGCAAGAAGAGGGTCATGCGTGATGCTGCTGGTTCCCCTATACTTACAATGCGTGAGAAAGTATATAAACTCCTCTCCTAGCCTCGTCATATAATTCATAGATACAATACGTATTATCATCTGATACCATTATTTTAAAAACATATAGGAATCGATGCATGTATGTATGAAAATTCTGCTTCTAAATTAAGAATTATACTTCTTTGGACATTGTCCTAGTTACACTCTCTATCTAACGCTCTCTATCTACACTTTCTTTTGAATATATTTTTTGTGATTGGTTAAAATTTATTGAAAATCGTTAATTTTAATAAGTTTGATTTTTCAATTAATATTTCTATCTCCTAATTTATCTTAAATAAAAAATAAAATCTATCAAAATTGATAATATTCAATAAATTCAATCAATTATAAAGAGAGATCTAAAAAAGAGTGTAAAAGTGAGTGTCACTAACACTCCTCAAACATATATACTTCATCTTCATTGTAAATCACTTCCTATTTTGAAATAGTATCAAACTCATTCCTTTTTTGAGATTATCTTTAAGGACTTGGATACTTCACATATTCTGTGAAATAATTAAGCAAGAGTATCAATATCTATATACATGAAGCAAATAAAAGCACCAATATTCTTTCATAATTCTGTTTAATTGAATGTTATAAAATCTACTGCCTGGCAATTAATGTATAGTTACTATTACACAATGTGATTTTTAATAATATTTTTTTGTTCTAATACTTAGTAAAAATATTTTTTTTATAAATAAATGTTATTAATAAGTTTTTTTGTGATATTTTATTAAACGTTGTATATAGTTAACCCATGTTGCCAATGGTTTAAATTTTTAAGTGATATATAAAATTAATATACATACACTAGAATAAGAAATTGACAGTGTGATGACACATTGAAGGTTAAGCTGATAACACTGCGGCATCGGTGGATGGTTCATAGAGGCAAAAGCTCGGAGGAGAAGGATCTGATTTTTGGGGTTCAACGATCCCATCCTCTTGACATGAAACCGCGGCTTGATGTGTTCATGGCCACCAACATCAATGAAGATATCAGCAGCTTTCAACTAGTTGGGAGCCACATTGACAAGTCCTGCAAAGTTTACAAAGGAGACACCATGATTGCAGAGGTATGTGGTTATAGAATTACTAATTAAGCAGATTTTAATCTTGAGCTTAATTTGCATAACATTTTTAAGGTAAATGTCAACAACTGGCTTAAGGTTTTGCTTAAGAATACTACACCACCTTTGCATTTGGTTGCAAATCAATAAAATTTATATAAATTTTTGCTTAATTTTATTTTTTAGAAAATTAATTTATTTGATTTTCTTCTCCTATATAAATACATGCATATTAAAAAAAATTATTTAAATTGACTCTAATACATGACTAAACCTAGATGATATATATATAAAGGGGAAATACGCTGATTTTCCCCTAAAAAAAAGGCTTTTTACACTACAAACTAACGAAATTAATTTACAACATATTTGCAGGTAATTGATGTATATCCAAGGAGCAACTTCAGCAATTGGACAGAAAGCTTTAAGGTCAAAATGAATGCAGGGGTGGATTATGCTTTCATTGTTGTGTTGCTTGTAATACTCACCGTAAATGATTACATATAATATTGATCTCCCTCCTGGGCAAGGTTATACTATTAAAAACGCCATAAAGGGCAGAACATATAATAGAATAAAATAACTAATTGCATTGTATAAACCTATTATGATGAAATGCAATAAAATTATCAATCCTTTTTTATTATTTTTAAATTGAGGGGAAAAAATAAAGGTAAATAATGGAATAGTTTTCATTATATTTCATTTTCATTTTATCAATTCAAACAATAAAACATAATACAATTATATTTCATCCTCTTCCGGGTATCCAAACATAGCTTCAAGGTCTCAGGCACTCTCGGCTTCGGTTTTTGACTGCCCACAGATATAATCTAGGTATATACTAGGGAAATAATAAATTTTAAAACTGTGACAAATGTTTTAAACAACTCTTAGCCAAACAATATAAAATCATTCTTTATCTTGTAATACGATTTATTCCCCTGTTTTGACTTCTAATCTTACAAGCATTGCAAAATCAAAGCACCCCTAGTGAAGATGATATGCCCTAGTCTGAGCTTGCAACCGCGCCAAGCAAAGTTAGTTAAAAAGTTTATATTTTTCACGAAATTTGGACATGACTTTGGTTCTTAGTAGTACCTATATTTGATATACCTCACACTTCGATTTGAATTATTATTATTATTTTTAAAACTACAGCTACAAAGTTAAAACTTATAACTTTGTACATACTACTTAATCCTCCACCACTAGATCCATCGTAGCGGATTTATTTTGATTTTTGTAAAATATTTTTTAAATATTTAATTATTTTTTTAAAAAGAAAAAAGTACATCTATACAATATTTAGAAATTGATATAAAAATATTTAAATTCAATTGAATAACTAACCATCATATTGTGTCTTTCAAATAAAACTTTTTTCTCTTAAATATTTTTTCTGTTTCAATTTCAGTATTTTATATCTTTCAATTTATCGAACAATTAATAATAAATTACAAAAATTAACTTATCAGAACACTATTTTCAAGTAAAGATTTTTAAATTGTCAAAAAATAAAGACTTAAAAAAAATATTTTTTTATACACCCTGTCTTTTTTAAACACGTAGGCATAGAGGACACCATTAGTACACACAAACAGCTCGCCACATATAGATAACTAGGGGACATAGTCCGTGGCCTAACAAGAAACGATCACATGTAGTCAAGTTGCTTATTTTAGACCAATTTGGCTTGTGATCATTAGAGCATTTAAGCTTCATTTTCTCGCGGAAAATGACAGGGTATAATAAATTGTTAAAAGAATTGATGTACCAAATGACAAGACATACGACAAATAAATACATGTATGGCTACAGGATCTGTTCTCAATAATGGGTACCACCTACCAATATGTCAACACGCGGTGTACTTGCGCTTGGAATTCTAGAATAGTAAATAATAAGGCAAAAAATTACAAATAATACAATTAAATAAAAAAATTTGGCAAATGGTGCAAGTTGGAAACTATTTTGACAAATGGTGCACTCAATCACGCCCATTTGGGGCGTGTTTAAACACGCCCAAATGGGGCGTATTTGTGCACAGCGCGACACGTGGCAACAAAAATAGGGGTGTGGGGATTTCGCGATTTTTTCGTAAATTACGGAAGGCGATAACTTTTGATCGGGACGTCCGATTGAGACGAAATCGGTGGCCACGCGCTCGAAATTGAGAGGAGAAGGCCTAGGCAAGTCCCCTTTGGGGACTTGCCCAAAATTTTTTCCCAAAAGAGGCCTCTAAGTGCCTCAAATTTGCGATTTAGTCTTCGGAGCCCTAAAAAAATTTTTGTTCTCTGATATTTTTTCTATCCAATCAGTGAATTGCAAGCTATTCTTTATTTATCTAATTACTTCTCTTAATTTCGAGTGTTCTGACATAAAGTACGTCATCATCGGACATTGCTACGAGAAATTACGACTGTTTAAAGTTTTATGCATCGTCAATTCTACACTATAATTTTGGAAATTTCTGCATTAAACCAAAATCGTTTAAAAATGTACAGCAAGAACCTTGACGTACATTGTTTCAACTTTATGTCAAGTCCATCATCATATACACAGAAAAGAAGCAAAACAGAACAAGAAAGAAAACATGTGATCATGTCTTTCTCCCATTCACCTTCTTCATCAGCCCATGCTCATAGTTGTAAGAGTAACCCTTTAATTCCCGCAAATTACTCTCAGAGTAACCCTTGTGACCATGGCTCTTGCGGAATCAAATCACGCTATGGCAAAGACTACTATGTACGCCCCATCAACTTAACCAGCATCAACATTTAATCATTAACCCAGAGCCCTAAACTCCTAACACTAAAACCATCAACACTAACCAATTATCCAAACACACTACCCTTTAGCCCTAAACACATAATAAACCTTATCCCCCTAAACTATTAACCTAATCCAACAGTTGATCATTACCCTAAAGCCCTAAAGCCCTAAACCGAACCCACTAAACCCTAAAACATTAACCAAATCCAACAGTTAATTAACCCACAACCCTAAACAAATGCATAAATTTCCAAAATTATAGTGTAGATTTGACGATGCATAAAACTTTAAACAGTCGTAATTTCTCGTAGCAATGTCCGATGATGACGTACTTTATGTCAGAACGCTCGAAATTAAGAGAAGTAATTAGATAAATAAAGAATAGCTTGCAATTCACTGATTGGATAGAAAAAATATCAGATAACAAAATTTTTTTTAGGGCTCCGAAGACTAAATCACAAATTTGAGGCACTTAGAGGCCTCTTTTGGGAAAATTTTTTGGGCAAGTCCCCTCTGGGAACTTGCCCAGGCCTTCTCCTCTCAATTTCGAGTGCGTGGCCACCGATTTCGTCTCAATCGGACGTCCCGATCAAAAGTTATCGCCTTCCGCAATTTACGAAAAAACCGCGAAAACTCCACACCCCTGTTTTTGCTGCCACGTGTCGCGCTGTGCACAAACACGCCCCATTTGAGCGTGTTTAAACACGTCCCAAATGGGCGTGATTGAGTGCACCATTTGTCAAAATAGTTTCCAGCTTGCACCATTTGCCAAATTTTTTTATTTAATTGTATTATTTGTAATTTTTTGCCAAATAATAATGTTGGCCAAACTTTGTCACCGTCCAACATTAAATTTGGATCTCATATTATATGAATGCTCTTTCAACCCTAAATTTGGATCTCAATTTCACATTTTGTATGCATGCTTGGTATTTTATATTTTACATAGCTGCTCCGTTCTAGATATACGAATTTTACAAACAAACAATAATGGCATCCAAATGTATAAACCCAAGTGCCTCAACAATCAAAGGCGTCTAGAACAACTCTCTCTCTCTCTCTCTCTCTCTCTCTCTCTCTCTCTCTCTCTCTCCCTTGACCAAAATTTCTATATAAGGGGAAAAATAGAAAAGGAAAAAGAAAACACAAATTTACGAGGTGCTACTGAAAGGCTTTGTATATGTTGGTGGAGATAGCAATCACACTTGTTATCGCAGCTAGTATAACCATAAACAGTGCAATAATTTTGTCCCTTCTTGTTGATATACCGTAAGAATCCCTGTCATTTTATGAAAAAATGAAAATTAGAAAAACAAATTAAATAAATGAAAAATGTGAACCACCAAAATTTGATATTTTAAATAAATTTCAGTTAGACGTGGACGGAATATCAGATAGAGTGTCGCTAAAATTCTTTTTTATCTATTTGACAATTGTAACTGTTCAAATGAAGAGAAAAGGACTAAATATAATCGATATATATAGATTAATTACCTTAGAACAATAGCACCAGGGAAGACAAAGGCAAGGCACACTGCAGATGTTGATCCCATGAACTGAAAGATGTACCAAATATCTGGGACTACAATAGCAGCAATGTAGCTTAAGACAAGCAGCACTAGAGTGAGGCTCACAAATCTCTTGCTATCTGTGGCAAGTGGAGGCTTCTTGGGGAAGAAGAACTCATCTACGTTGGTTCTCAAGGAGAAATTCAGGAGAGGGAAAGTCAACATAACATGAAAAGCATAGCTTAAACGGACTAAAACATTGAGCAATGAACCAAGTGCAGAACCAGCATTCTGGTCAAAATTGACCAGAATGTCAGACTGTGTTGAATCCCCAAACAAGAGGTACCCAGATAGGCCTATTGAAAAGTAAATGACACCACAAAGCAGCAATGCTATTCGAACCGCTGTTGCCATTTCTGATGGCTTGGCAAGCTCAAACCCAATTGGATGTACTGCATGTAAATTAAAACAATTATCAGCAATAAAAATCTTTAGGTTCTTTAAAGTTCAAAGGAGGTGTAATATTGTAACAAAATGGAAGGTAAGTAATTAGGTACCATTAAAATGAAATGTGTAGGCTGTGACTATGACTGGAACTGCAGTAAACAGATCAAAGAAAGAGGTATGATGGTCCAAACGAGGAACCAGTCTAGGAGATTGTGTTCTTCCTTCTACCATAGCCACTATTGCCAATACGGTACATATTGTAACAAATGCCACAGCAAGAAGAGTTGATACTGCAGAACTGAACTTCAAGGACTCTAAAAACAGCAAACAGTAGCATAGCATGGCACAACAAAATAAAAATGTTAGTCCTGACTATGCACATCTCATATCAATAACCAAAAAGACAAAACTTATAACATACTATTCTCCAATTAGAAATGAAGTTTCATCTAGTAACCTATCTTGATCTTTAATACAAACTTTTATTTTGCAAATGATCCACGTGAAACTTCAATTCTGATTATAGAACAAGACTAGAAAGTAGAAACACATAAGTAAGTGCATCTAACCAAAATTGTAAGGCAAATAACTAAATATTAAGTGTTCCGGTAGCCCAGAGTCCCAAAATCACTTAGGAGTGGAGGCTTATAAACACCTTTTCCTCTCAACCCACCGAGACGTCTTTTACTGGCACAAAATTGTGACTGTCGATCGGACATCTAACGGACAATAATTCGAATACATGATATCCTAACAATGTCTGTGGACTTGAGATTGAACATTAAGGATTTAATTTGCCGATGTCATCATAATAAAAAATTTGACTACCATGAACACCATCTAAACATTAATTTCCCTGGAATAGGATCAAATTAAAGACAAAACCCAAATACGGAATATCAAACATAAATGTAGTGGGCACTGACCTACGCGACGGTACAAGACCAAAGGAAGCAAAATTAAGAACAAGACAACGAACAGAGCAGATTCCCGTGAATTCCACCAGTGAACCCCAAACCACTGTTGCAAAATACCTAAGTGTACTTCCCCTTCACGTTGATTCCCAGAAAAAACATCCGCTGTCCATTGCATCAAATAACACACATGACACAGCACATTAAATAATTAGCATAAGCTCATAATTAGTCCAAGTAACAAAAATTAAGTTCATAATGAATCTAAGTAACTAATATTTGCTTACCAATAATAATTAGGTACATAATTAAACACCCGAGATTGGTGATTACAACAGCGACTTGAGCTGCCACTGCTCCCAAGGGACCAAAGGCTTCTCTCATGACGCCGGCATACGTCGTCGTTTCGCCGGCACGCGTGAACCTCATGAGGAACTCCACCGATAGTTCGGCAAGAAACGCAATCACTAGAATCAGCACCAACGCCAGAATCACGCCGAGGACCTTGAGAGTCGCCGGAAGAGACATTATTCCGGCGCCGATTATGCTGGTGGCGACATTGAACACGGCGCCGGACACAGTTGCCGGAGGAACATCCTTGGACCCCGGGAGGAGAGGGGCGTGTGCTCCGGGCACCGGCGACATCCCCACGGTGAGTGAGTATGAAAACCGAAACTAAAGTTCTTGCATAGTATTACCTCCGGGATATGTGTGTGTATATATATATATATAAACAATTACATAATTTATTAAAATTAATAATAATATTTAAATTTAACTATCATAAATTTTAATTTTATTTTAAAATTACACTTCACATCAAATAATGTAAGATATGATTATTTTTAAAAGATAGTTTTTAACTAATAAAAGTACTTTATTTTGGTGATAATTTAATATATACATTCATTTTCATGGAAAAGAGTAACCATTATAAATAAAATAAAATTTAATATTAAAATAATTTTTTATAAGATACATATTAATTAATATTTTTAAAATATTGATTAAGAAATTAAAAAATTATTTTTATTAAAATATATAATTATGTTATTTATAACTTTTTTTTATATTTTCTTTTATGATATTCACGATAACTATTTTTTTCTTTAATTTTTTAACTAATATCCTAATAATATTAAATATTAAGATTCTTCTTTTAATTGAAAAAAATATTAATTTTTATTTTTATATATATAATTGGATATAATATTATCTAAAATAAATTATATTCGATATTTTTTTCACCTTACAACAAATCTCTTAATTGTTTAGCTCATATTGTACTCATACTCCTCCATTTTAACACCATTTTAAGAATTTAACAGAAAATAGACACATGTCAAATGACTTTTAATGAAAATTTATGTCTAAAATACCTTCATCTTCTTTCTCAAAATCACATATTGAATTTTATCAATCCTCCTCTTCTTCAACAACTTCTCTTTTCACTTACCACCACCACCTTCATCTCCTCCTCCTCCTTCTCTCACTACAACATCATCTCTTCCTCCTTATCAACATCCTCGCCCACCAACACGGCGTATGGACGCACTCACTCCCGTTGGAGCAACCACTACCACTATAGTCGTCATTATCGCCATATCTACCTCCTCCTTCTCGACCATCATTATCGTTACGTTTTGTTTAGTGGACACTGGCATCGTCGGAATAAGTTACATCAACAACCTTGAAGTGTCCATCGAGGCAAGTAACATATAAAAAAGGGAAGTATATCGGATGTAATTTGAAACAAAAAATATAAGAGATGCAAGTGTAATTTATTTTAATAAACTTTTTCGTATGCTCAAATATTTTAATTGCCATTTAATTAACGATATTAAAAAAATAGGTAAAAGTAATATGTAAAAAGAGAACTATTCAGTATAATTTAAGATAAATTACAAATGTAATTTACTCTATTATCTAATCATGATTAACTTACGAAAGTTTGGATTTCTAAAATGGAGTGAATTACAATGATTAAGGTTAGTGGATTACCATAATGCCGTTGGTGAACGGACTACGTGGAGGTGTATTGGGGAGAAGTGTGAAAGGGTAAGATTATAAATTGAAGTGGGACTTGTGGCAGCTGTTATATATTGAGTGACAGGTTGGAGAATGAATGAGAGAAGCGTGTAGAATGTGGACACCAAACCAAAATGAACTTGGACGGGGAAGTGGATCATAGTGAATCTCATGCAGCTTTTATCTAATTGGTCATCACTCCTGCATTTGAAATCAATCAATAAAGTTGTAAAGATACAGACAATATTAATTAAGCTTAAAAATAGAGTGATAATAATAACTTTTATTTTCTTTTTCTTTTGATAACGTGATAATACTCCCTCTCTGTTCTTATTTAAAATAAGATTTTTTTCGATTCATTCATAATTTTTTTAAAAATAATTAATTTAATTAATCATATTAAATTTATTAATAATTTATTATTTTTCCAAAAGTATTATTTTTAAAAATTAACTTTTTCTCTCTATTTAATTATTTCTCATCTAATTAATTAATATTTGAAAAGAGAATAATTAATTAAAGGTACTTTAAGGAGAAAAATAATTAATGTTGCTAAAAATTAAAAAAGAATCTTGTTAAAGAGATACATGATTTTCTAAAAAAGATCTTATAAATAGGAGGGCAAGGAAGTAACATCGTAAGAATTAATATAAGAGCTAACCATTTCCCTAACTGGTTAAATAATTAAAAGAAATAAGATTTTATTAAAAAATCATGTGGGAGTGCATTTTTTTGTCTTCCAACAATTTTTTTCTTTTACTTTTTTAACTAATGTTCATAATGCATTCGTTAACATTTGTCTTACTTTAAAGCAAACTTATAACTACTTTTAAGTTTCAAACAAAATTAATATTATATTCAATGATAAATATTTAATTTTATATTACAATGTATAATAAATATAAAATTTTAAAATAAATACTTAGAAAAATAAATCTAACACATAAAATGAGGTGATGAGTTAAAAAATATATAAAAATAAGATACAATATATAAAATTGTAAGATAAATATCTATAATTTTATTAAAGTAACAAATTGCGTTTGTTTACACTTAATCATCAAGAGATTCAAACAAATACAAATCAATGATGTAAAATATATAATTTTATGATAAATATATATGATTTTACTAAAATGAAGTGAGTACATTTACTTACCGGTTCACCACCGAATATATGCATTCCCACTTATATTTTTACCCTTATTTACTCATTAATTCAAACATGTCATTCTCTTTTCATAAAACATTGTTTTAGAAAATAATAATTGATAACATATAAAAAGAAGAATACGATATCGAAATTAAGATGGTTTGAGACTAATTTAAGTAGTAAGGAGCTATAACTAGGGCAAAACTAGGGGGCTAGGGTGGGCCATTGTCCCCCAAAAAAATTAATAAAAAAAGGAAAATGAAAGGAAAAAAAAAAGAAAGAAATTTTTTTAAAAAAAGATAAAAGGAGAAAGAAAAAAAATATAAAAAACGTAATAAAAAAATATTAAAACAATGAAAAGGAAAGAAGATATAAAAGAGGAAAAAATATTAAAAAATGAAAGAAAATGTAATAAAAATAAAATGGGAAATAAAGATAACATAAAAAGAAAAAAATGAAAGGAAGACGATAAAATTGAAAAAATAATAATAAAAAGAAAAAAAATAAAGAGGAAGAGGAAGAAAAAACATCGTAAAAGAAAGAGATATGGACACAAAGCAGAAAAAGGAAACACAAATTCCAAGAGAACATAAGGAGTCAAAAAAGTTGTTTCATTTGATAAACATGTGAAAGAGAAGAGTTTCAAATATCCCCTCATTCCTTTCTTTTTCCCTTTTTTTCTCTTTCTTCTTCTTGATGTTATTCTTCTAAAATAAAATAAATTGTTATTTGCGCTCTTTAATTTTACAGATGCATCCCTACCATGTTTGGTTGAACCCATTTTTGTTAAATCTGAAATGAAAAAAAAAAACATAAACTACTTTTTCGGTTGTTAATATTGTGCAATGTGTTGTGTGCATCTCATTCAAAATGTAACAATGATTTACTTTACGCGATTGCCATTGATATTTGATATTATTTGTGATTGACGCGCAGAAAAATTATGGGGAAGGATGCTACTACCATTGATGCTTATTTTAAGAGAAAAAATAGTGAGTCTTTACCATTGGCTACTTCTAATATTGAATTGTTGAGTATCAAAACTCCTTCAAAGTCTCTTAGAATTGAACATAAAGAAGTAGTTAAAGAAGTTGAAATAGAGTGACATAATTCAAAGTCTCCTAGAATTGAAAATTTGATTAATTTATCAACTACATCTGAATTATGTCAAGGACCAACAAGAATTGAAAAGTCCATCATTTATCCTTTTATTGATAGAGTGATTAAACTTGTACTCACTCTTTCAATTTTTACAACAACTAATGAAATATTTTTCTCAGCTATGAAGATAATCAAGATCAAACTTCGAAATAAAATGAAAGACCAATTTCTTGATGATTTTTTGATTAGATACATTTTAAAAAATTATTTTGAGTTTTAATACGGATTCAATTATATATGATTTTAATAATATTAAAATACATAGAATAAGAGTCAACTGAAGTGATTTTAATTTTTATACTTATTTTTTTATATTAGATTTATATTATCTTCAAATTATTTTTATTTATGTTATAGTTTTTTTTTATTTTCATCTCCTCTCGATAAAATTCTTACCTCCCGCTGCTGCCTATAACCTTAATTAAAAGCAGACCCTGTTTGAATCGAAATAAGATGTCCTACAATTTCAAAATACAGGTGTACAGTACTCAATCTCACCTTTAAATTTTATTTAATTATTTTCAAAAATATAAACTTATCATTTGATAAATTAAATCAAAGGACCAGATTATGCAAGTATTCTTACAACTGTAGAAGATCTTAATCCGTATGAATCTTTGTAAAATCATCATATTTTGCTAGTTTGATCTGGCTTCCCCAAAACTTGAAAAGATTGGGTATTATATAAAATGATCATGGTTAACTACTGATCAACCCCTGAACCATTCAAGTTGGTCCATATAGCAATTCCGCTTGTCCCTACAGCCAAAACAATCACCACAATTGCCATCACTTGATCTTTTGTCTTTGATATGCCATGCATGTCCCTGTGCTCAAAAGAGGAGGGGGTTGTGGTATGAACACAACACCTTATATATAAATTAAGTAAAAATAATGCTAACACTACAATCTTTCTAATACATTATTTGTTATTAGTTAAAAATTATTAAGAACTACAAATTAAATGATAAGTTAAACTCATTAAATAAGAAATGAGATTCAAATTTTTGTGATGCCCAATGAATTTTAATTTGTATTAAAAAGGGAGTTAAAAAATGTTAAAGAGTGTATTGCTAACATTTTTTTAAAACAAACATATAAAGAAAAGAGAAATAGGTAGTAATACCTTAGAACGATTGCAGCGGGGAAGATGAATGAGAGACAAACAATGGTTGTGGATCCCAAAAAACTGAAAAAAAAATACCATATATTTGGGATGGTCACGGCCAACAAGTATGTGAGGGCTAGCAAAGTCAGAGTGAGTGACACAGAGCAGGCCTCCTTCCAAAACAAAGCCAAGGAACTCAGTTAAATCTGTATATATCACAGACATGGAAGAGTTAGAAAATGTTTGTTCATCACATTAAAATATTGTATAAAGATATAGAAAAAATGTAAATTATGCTCTTGTTAAAAAAAATACTTAAAATCATACATTACACACTTCTTTATCGGGTAAGGGTACAAACATTATGAATTGCAAAAAATGCACTCTTTATTAAATTCAAGCAAATTTTTCGTAGGTGTTTGCCCCCTATCCATTCAGGGGACCAAATTGATTATAAAATTATTAATTTAATTAGTTAATTTATTAATGAACAAGAAAAAATTTTATCCAAATTCATAAATAGATTGACTTTAAAACAACAATGATTAATAACAATTGTTATAAAATAAGCTCATATTTTTATCTTTGTTGTCATTTTTAATAACAAATTCTTTTTTAATATAGAACTACTACTTTAAGAAAGAAATATAGAAATTAATAAGTAAAGACCCTGTGTTATTGTGTACAAACTTGGCCTAAGAAACCTAAAGGTGAAGATGCCTTCCTCACTAAACTTTTTGTGGACTTATGCCACTGGCGGTGCACTGAAGGGAGGATCTACATTTGTTTTTTAGGGTAAGGGAGGATGTACATGAAAACCAAAATTATGGTCAAATTCGTAGCTAATTTAAACCACGTACGGGAGATCGGTGTTCAAATGTTTATTTTAGTATGATATATACACGAAAAATCTTCAATATATACTTAAATTCTAAGTGACATCTAGATAATAAATAAATAAAGAAAAGACAATTATTTATAATGGGTATTGTTAAATGTTGGAGTGCCTAAATATTAATTGTTACTCATATATTAATCCTACTCAAATTTATAGTGGGTATTTTTAATAATTATTTATCTTATACCACATATGTTATATATTTCTGTTAACCAACTCCTGTTTACAAACACAATTATTGGATTGCTAAACCGTACGGCACCGTGGTCCCACCATTAAGCCCACCAAATCATAGATTTTTACATTCAAATAAAAAATCATCCAACACTAACGCAGGTAAAAAAGAAAAGACTCAAAAAATGAAAAGAAATAATCATACAGCAATTGTTTCCAGCAAATTACACTCGTCCGCTTTACACATACAATTCTTCCTTTAAAATGTGTCTTTTTTCTCTCCTGAACTATCATCATTGTTATCACAGTGTTAAATTTCAAATGAAATGTCCAAAACACCCTCATCACTTGAAAACCCTCAAGTTCCTCTCTCTTAAACCCCACCTTCAAGCCTACATTGAAACGATGCCTCCTCCTCTCCTCCACCGCACATACGGGCAACACCATCATTGAACTCACCTCTGCCATCTCTCCAATCATCAAACGACGCAACCTCCCTCTCTTGTCACCACCGGAACACACTCCACAGTCTCCAAAACCTTTTCTTTGTCACGAGGATCGATTAAGATATGCAAGATGACACACCATCGTCGGCGACCTGTCACACAACCACCAAAATCTAGCAAACCTATCGTGCACGTACCAAACCTCGACAACTCCATCACACATGCACCAAACCCCTACAACTCTGTCACACATGCACAGTAAATAGACAAATGATTCTAACAAACCCTCCATTAATACTCCATCACACACAAAAAGTGGATTTTTTTTTTCAACATAATTTATTTCTTAGTCAACGTTAATATTCATACTTTGAACCACTTAGTTAAGAGATCCAATAAATTCATTTATTTTTATTTGGTTTAAATATGTGTTTGGTTTATGTAAATTAACATTTTTTTTTCAATTTTAGTCTTTATAAGTTTATTTTTTTAATTTTGATCCTTGTAAATTTGCGTCTTATGAGGACTATAAAAGAAAAAAATTATAATCTTAAAAATACTAAAATTGAAAAAATATAAATTTATAAAAACTAAAAATGAAAAGAACATGGACCAATTTGAAAAGGCGTTAATTTTTAAGAACTAAAATTTAAAAAGATAAATTTATAGAGACAAAAAAAAACTGTAACTTACCAAAACTAAAATATATTTAAGTCATTTTTATTTTTTTTAAATATGTGAATTTAATTTTTTTTAATTAAATCTATCATTTTTAACGAATTTTACCATCATAAAGTCAAATGTCATTTCAATAAAATTCCCTTGTCAGAAATCAAGGAATATCCTCCACTAAGACAACAAAGATGTCATTCTTTAATGGGGCTCAACAACATCAAAGAAAGCTCACGACAAGATGATATTCAATGGTGGCTACGACGAGGCATATGGTTGAAAATTTGAATACTTAAAATTGAAACCCAGCCTAAACCTGATGTACTAACTCCAATAAAAACTAATAAGGCAGATAAAAGCAAGTTATCAGATAAAGCAATTGGTGACCGGCCCAATTGATTAACACTTCAAAATCCATTCATAGAATAGTGTCACAATTGATGACATTAATTTTCACCCTGCCTCTAAGCTAGCCATAATACATGGTTCCTTCAACAACTCCCATCATCACCATCTGCATAATCTCCCAAAACACTCTCTTGCCATTGCTACTTAGCTCACACTCCTTTCTTCTGTCTTCCTTGTTATACCAACGACAATGATTTCGTAAGAAGATCTTCAACCTCTCCAAAGATATGATTTTGTGTAGTTCAGAGTCGAATGACATGAATTAGATTATCAAAGTGAAGGATTTATGTTTTTGAGTTACATTTGCATTGAGCCTGTCAAATTCATTATCAAATTGCATTGTCATGTCATGGTCTTTTCATTATCAAATTGCATTCTCAGATCATCCTAGCTTTCTTATTTGTAAAAAAAAAAAAAAAAAGTGTTTTTAGAATCTAGGCAATCTTTCAATAAAAATTGAAATGCTCAAAATTGAGCTCATTTCAAAAAGTTTGTATGACGTATTCCAACTTACATTTTTATCCTTATTTGCTCATTTATTCAAACATGTCATTTTCTTTTCCTAAAAGGTTGTTCTAGAAAATAATTGAACAAAATTAAAACATAATATATAACAAGTAAAAATAATAAAAAGAGATCGAATTTAGGATGGTTTGGGTCAAGTGGTAAGGAAAGGACCTATAACCTTAGAAGCAGACTCGTGTTTGAATCAAATACAAGATGTGCAATTCTCAATCTCACCTTTAAATTTTTATTAAATTAATTTTTGAAAGATAAATTTATCATTTAATAAATTAATCCAATTAAGGACCAGACTGATGCAGCTATTCTCACAACTATAGAAGATCTAAATCAGTTTAAATCTTTGATTAGGCTTCCCTAAAACTTGAGAAGACTGGGTATTATATAACATCATCTTGGTTAATCATTGATCAGCCCCTGAACCATTCAAGTTGGTCCATATAGCAATTCCGCTTGTCCCTACAGCCAAAACAATCACCACTATTGCCATCACTTGATCTTTTGTCTTTGATATCCCATGCATGTCCCTGTGCTCAGAAGGGGAGAGGAATGGGATATAAATTAATTATTTATATATAAATTAAGCATAATAGTATATATAAATTAATTGGTAGTAGTATACCTTAGAACAATTGCAGCAGGGAAGATGAATGAGGTGCAAACAATGGTTGTGGATCCCAAGAACTGAAAAAAATACCATATGTTTGGGATGGCCACAGCGACCAAGTATGTGAGGCCTAGCAAAG
>PYAF01000356.1:1468041-1526255 GCA_007407185.1 Glycine tomentella
CACTCTTGACTCCAGAAATCTTTTCATAATGACCCGCATCAACACATTGATGGAGAATGAACAGTGCTTTGTAGTTCTTCTTCTTGATTTCTTTGGCATGAGCTTCATCCACCTTTACTGTAGTGATCTTTTCGATGCCTTCTGTAATCACTTCAAGAACATCTTGAAAACCAAGAATGGCTTCCATTTGATTGCTCCATTTATTCCAATTCTTTCCATCAAGAATGGGTAACGTTGCTGGAAGACCACCATTGTTGGAGGTGGCCATCTTCAACAACTCACTCTCTTCTCACAGCAGAATTCACTATCTGCTTTCACTCCGTAAACTTCTCACACAGCAGTGCTCACCCACTCCTCACACACACAGCCGAAATCTCACTCTTTCTCTACCAAGAACATAAGGCTCTGGATACCAGTTGTTAGATCAGAGTATAACAGAGCAGAGGTTTTGTGGACTGAGGAAAAACTTATTCATTCACTCACTGCATTACTCTACTGCAGAAATATACAAGCACTCTTTTATAGAGTTTCATATACGTCATATAAAGCTAAAACAGTTACTAACTAACTAACTGAATTAACTATCTCAACACTAGTAACATCACTATCGTTAATGCAGTTAGCATTTCCACACATAGTTGTTAATTCTGATCAACATTCTAAGAAAAGGTTCTGATTTTTGGCTGTAATGATAAGGTGTTTGAAGCGATCACAACTGAAATTACGGCCATATCCACTATGCAGTTTCTTACAATTTCAAAGATCGCAACAAAACTGGCATCACATATTAAAACCTTGGTTGTGATCATGATCCTTGTAACTCACATAATTGATTTGTGGAGCTGAAAAAGTTTTGCCCCAATCTCATTCAAGGTGTTTTGGTGACCAAACTAACACAAATTAATAATGGGTGGTGATGTAACTTGGGTTAAGAAACCTAAAGGTGATCAAGACGCCTTCCTCACTAAACTTTTTTGTGGACTTGTGCCACAGGCGGTGCATTGAAGGGATGATTGTTATGGCCAAGACCATTGTTCAAATGTTAATTTTAGTATGGCTAGCGAGAACCCATTAGGCCAGCTTAGTGGTGTGGTTCAGGTAAAATCTATGAAAACTTAGACCCATCCTCATTGTTAATTTGTTACTATTGTATACCATAAAAAAGATAACTAACAAGTTTTTTTTTTTTTCTTACATACTTTTTTATTATTGGTTAAATTTTTTTCAAAAAAAATATAAAGTACGAGTAAGAATGTATTAAATTGCCTACCAAAAAAAAAGAATGTATTAAATAAAGAGTGAATCTACTAGGATCGATTTAATGGTAGGGATTAAATAGATGCAGGATTCTTATTGTTATCATTGTACACAAAAATAAAACAAAAATGAAGAATGAGATTCACATATTTATTATTTCTAATAAATTTAGTTAATAAATGAGAATATATTTAGAAGAGTGAAATAGAAAGTGTGTGATTAACATTTCTTATATTTTTACCCCAACATTTATTTAACACATAATGTATTATCAAAAGACGTAAATGCATATTAATCCATCCTACTAAAATTTAAAATGGGTATTTTAATAATTATTTATTGTATATAATGCGCATTATATAATTTTGTTAAACCCACTCCTATAGTTACAAACAAATTATTGGTTTCCGAAGGAAAAAATAATAATTAATGGTTAGCTGAACCAAACTGCACGTGGCCCCACCAAACCATGGATATTCACTTATCAAGAATTAAATGTCACCAAAAATATGAACAAGTCTCATAAAAAAAAAAAAAAACTAAAAAAAGTAATGACATTTTAACACTACAAAATTTCAAACACTTCATTACCATTTTTTTAGTTCTCTCCCTATTATATCATTTCACTTATCATCTTTATATTTTTCTTGTTTTTATCTCCCTCTCTCTCTTACTAACTGTAGGGTAATAACGTAAAAAAAAAAAAAAAAAACATTTTCGGACAGTTTAATTTGTATACAAAAATTAATCCTACCAAATAAGAAAAATTTGAGTTGCAAGTAAACTTAACTTACTGATGAACATGAGATAAAACAATATAGAGAGAAGGAATTGATGGTGAGATGAACTTACGTACCAAGAATAATGAAATAGATGATAAGGACCCCCAAATTGGTTATGATGACGCAAATCTTAACTGCGAGGGATCCTATGGAGCCAAAGGACTCGGCCATCATGCCCGCGTAAGTGGAGGATTTACCGGAACTTGTGTACCTTAGCATAAACTCCACAGTCACATCTGTTATCAGTGCCACCAACACGATCACCACCAACCCCGGAACTATGCCTAAAACCTTCATGGTCGCCGGAATGGACATGATTCCGGCACCGATCATGGTGGTTGTTATGTTGAACACCGCTCCGGAGATTGATCCATTTTGCAGACTCGGACTCGGATCTTTCGGTGGAAGGAGCGGGGCAGTGATGTGGGAGTTGGACATGGATTCTTCTAGCTTCATCTTGGGTGTCGTGTCGTTGATGAATCATGAATGTTGTGGAGTGGATGGAGACAAGCCCATGTCCATGTGGTTTTTATCCTTTCTCAGCTAGTATTTTTTTTTTTTTTTATCAATCATTTCTTATGAAAAAAACTAAATCATTTTAAAATATATACGAATGAGATTTCATTTTTTTTTTCTATTTTGAGAATCATTTTGTTAAAATCTCAATTCTCATGAATCAAATGAGATAATCAAATGTGATATTGATAATCAAATCTGAATTAAATAAAAGGAACTCCGAATATCACTTCTTAAATAACATGAAATTAGTTGAGATTTAGGATTAATTTATTAAAATAATTTTTCATAAATATTTTTTTACGGAAGTATAAGAGAAGAAAATAAAAAAAATAAAAATAACATAACATAAAATAAGTTTATCTATAAATTAAAATTAACATATATGTATAAAATAAATTATAAAAAGTCTTTTATAAACTTATTTTTTACTAATGCCTTAACTAATTATTCTAATTTATAATTCCAAACTATTTGCAACCCCCTAAAATAACCATCAACTCCACAAAAGTGATGTCGGGTGTCTAATAGAACCTGCAAACCCATATAATCCCCGACCAAAAGTATCCCGAATAACACTAATTTTTGTGATTGATATTTTCTGTTTTTAATTAAAAATACAAAAAACTAATAAAAATATAAAAATACAAATTGAGAGTAAAAAATAAAAATAAATAATTCTTTTTAAGTTACTCCATACTCAGACCAATTCTTTTAAAAATTTAATAGTAATACACTGACATTCTAAAACTATTTTTACAATGACAACTCAATAAAATATACTTCTTTTAATAAAATCTTTTTTAATACACGAGGTTAAGAATTATACTTTGATCAAAATAAATGATTCGATTTTTTTATTCTAGTTACTTGTGATCTGCAAGGAAAATATTTTTTTCTTTATTCACGAATTCTTATCAAATCAAATAAATAATTTGAAGTAGTTAATAATTTCGTTTAGCTTTATTGAGAAATAAACTTTTGTTCTAAAAAAGACATTATCTACTAGGTGGCACAAACATTTATTTTCCTAAAAAAAATTGGAATTTTATACTCGCCAAATTTCCATGCATAATTCTCTGTCCACGTGTATTATTCTCCGTGTCTCAAGGAAAATATTGCAATTTGAAATCGTCTATGACGTGTAATTGTCATCTTCACCATCTGGAGCCTTTGAGATACCTAATCTGTATCCTGGGAATTGGATCGACTTGCTGATTCATATCTTAATCCACTCACTCGATTCAAATTTCTCAAATATGCCCTTCAAAAATCAAAATTAATGAGAATAGGTTTGTAATGAATGCAATGGATAATCGTTATGGACCGTAAGGGGGAAGGATAGGTTTTCTATATTTGTCATAAATTTAAATTATTAACTATAATTAATTATAAGATTTTTTATATAATTAATTATAATTATTAATGTAAAGTTTTTAATTATATTTTCAGTCAATTAAAAACTGCTTTAAATATGATTTTCAATATAATAATTAATTAATTATCATAAAATTTAAAAATCTAATAATTAATGATAGTTATGATTAAATAAAAAAGGAATTGACGTGTTTTCTTGGTTACTAAATGGGCCTAGCCCAATGAAATGGCCGAACAAGCGTAGCCAGAGGAAAGAATATTCTGAATGGGAGGAATTGACGTGTGAAACAGAAATAGAGCCTTTTCGTTGTGCACGCACATAGCTTTTCATTTTCATTCCAATTTGGTGATGAATAGTTTCTATCTGTGACATTATTATCTCTGTCTCAAAAAAAAAAAAGAAGAATATTAACATTAACATAAATTGCATGATAGAGAGGGAATTGAATTGATCGATTGATTCATTACAATATGGGTGATCATTTGGCGAGGGCCGAGGATTTTGAGAACAAGGCAGAGAAGAAGCTCAGCGGTTGGGGCTTGTTTGGCTCCAAATTCGAGGACGCTGCTGATCTCTTCGACAAATCCGCCAATTCTTATAAGCTCGCTAAATCATGTAACCTTAATTTTGCGTCTTTTATTTAATCGTTTGTCAAGGTTGTCACGGGAATTTGTTCACATTTTTAGGGGACAAAGCAGGATCCACCTACATCAAATTAGCGAATTGCAATTTGAAGGTAACTAACTAACTAACTTCTGGATTTTTAATTTATTTATTTTGTGTTCTTTGATTTGATTATCTCTACCTGTTGTGATGAATCGTGTTGTTGTAGTTGGAAAGCAAGCATGAAGCTGCACAAGCTTATGTTGACGCTGCGCATTGCTATAAAAAAACTAATATAAATGGTATGTACGTGGTTACAATTTACATACATTAGGATTATGATTTTTGAACAATTGAACATATTTTTCTGTGTGTATGTTTGTGGTCAAATTCATATATGCTTTTGCGCGTGATCAAATTATATAATGCGTGCCATCACTTAATCGAAGTTCGATGTTAAGGTTCTATTTCTCTCTCTTTTCGATGCAGAGTCCGTATCTTGCTTAGATAACGCTGTAAATATCTTCTGTGAGATTGGAAGACTCTCTATGGCTGCTAGATATTTGAAGGTATATAGCTTATAATTTCTTTATTTTAGTGTGGCTAATGCATATTTGGTAATAAAATGGTGTCCTTTTCCACTTGGCTATCCTTTTTGAGGCATTCTTCCAGGAATTCTCGTGAATGTATCATGATTGGATTGGATTTTTCTTTTTTATGTGCAGGAAATTGCTGAGTTGTATGAGTCTGAACAGAATATCGAGCAGGCCGTTGTTTACTATGAAAAATCAGCTGATTTTTATGAAAATGAAGAAGTGAACACTTCTGCAAACCAGTGCAAGCAAAAAGTTGCTCAATTCTCTGCGCAGCTAGAACAGTAAGACTTTATATTTTTCTGCTTGTTTTGATCATGTTTGTTGACGTGAACTGTGAAGGCCTTATTGAGCATGGCTTTCTTCTATTGTTCTATGTTTGTTGGTTACTAAGTTTTTTTTTTGTTTAGTATGTTGGCCTTCCTCTACGTCACCCGCTATCATGGTTTGGCATCTTTTCTCCCCCCTAACATCTGCTCAAGTTTAAGAATTTGCTATTGATATGTATACATGGTTTTAACAAAAATTAGTCCATTTGCTATTGACATGTATACATGGTTTTCTTTACATTGATGTGTATGGTGGTTTCAATTTGAGCAGGAACTCTAGAATAATGTAAAGAAAACAATTTGTTATGAAAGAAACTTTATAATAGCCTTCTCTGTATGTTAAATTGAATATTAACCGTTTCAATTTTTTTTTATAATTCTCCAGATATCAGAGGTCAATTGAGATTTATGAAGATATTGCTCGCCAGTCTCTCAGCAATAATTTGCTGAAGTATGGGGTTAAAGGACATCTTCTTAATGCTGGTATTTGCCAACTTTGTAAAGGGGATGTTATTGCTATTACCAATGCATTGGAGCGATATCAGGTTCAATATTTTTCAAGAATTTACATTTTGAGACCGGTAAAATCACCAGTTTCTAAATTCTTTGGATATGTTTTTGTTTATGCAGGACTTGGATCCAACATTTTCTGGAACACGTGAATATAGACTTCTGGCAGTATGTTGCTAGTTTTGGAAATTTCAATAACTGCCTCCTCTGCTATAATGTTCTTATTAATGTTTGGTTTTATGAAATTTTTTATTCTTGCACATAGTGATTCATTGCTCATTTATTTCTGAAGTATTGATGATTTAAAAAAAAAATGGGCAGGATATTGCTGCTGCAATTGATGAAGAAGATGTTGGAAAGTTTACTGAAGTTATCAAGGAATTTGATAGCATGACCCCTTTGGTAAGTTCTAAATTGCTGTAAGATGAAACAATTTTTAGTTGACGTAGTGAGATAAGACTTTGTTGTTGTTGATGTTATATAACAAGAATTTTTCCAATATAGTGAAGATCTTGTAGTGTGAAACAATTTTCATGGGTTAGAATCCGGAAACAGCCTCTTTGCATATGCAAGGGTAAGGATGCGTACAATATCCCTCTCTCTTACCCGCGCATAGCGTGGAGCCTCCGGGCAATGGGATACGTAGTTTTTTTTTTTTAGTGAAGATCTTGTAGCAGAATAAACTTGTCATAATTGATTTACTCCGATTTACAACAGTTTAATAATCTTTATTCTCTCTAATTTGCATTTGCTCTGAATGTTCCCGTGAAATATTGATTCGGTATGTGCACATATGAGTTACTGGTTTGCTGGTCTGCTGGTCATGACTTTGCAGGGTTGAGGGTACCAACATAGTTGATGTTTAGAGTTGCTTTGCCTCTGCTAACCTCTTTTGCCTTAAAAAAATATTAGTTAAAAACTTGCTCTCTCTCTACTTTTCATCACATTCTACATATTGGAAAATCTAGGTCAGACACTTCTAAATGGAATCAAATCACAAATTTATTTGTGAGAAGGAAGTTGAGGAAAAATAATCATCACTATTTTTTGTGTAACTATATTCAACTGAGTAAAGCCAACTTAGATTCCTTCTTTTGATCAATTTTTCTTTTTGCATTCCATAAATATCTTTCGTCACGGTATTTGATCAATGTTGCATGTTTGCATGAATGTTGTGTAGGATTCTTGGAAGACAACACTTCTTTTGAGGGTGAAAGAAAAGCTGAAAGCCAAAGAACTTGAGGAGGATGATCTTACTTGAGTGCACATAGTCTTCTTTCGGTTGTATTTCATGTTTTATGATTTGTCGTCTTGTATTATGCTTGTTTGTCTAGTTGTTCATCTTACTACCAATATAAAGTGTATCTGCTTTGGTTTTTAATTGAAGTAGTCTACATATATTCTTGAAATGAATGTTAAGGTAGCTAGAGTCTGATTTGATCCACACTTTTATAGGATCTGCATATATGGACAATTGTCATCATAAAGAGATTGAAAAATCTCCCGTATCGATAAATTATAGAATGTCTCATAGTACTATTTCTTTTAAGCCATTTAATTTGATACTTTTTGAATTATGACAAATGTGAAGTGGACGAGTGAGATAGCTTGGTTGTATAAGTAGATGAGTGACATAGTTGTTGGATAATACTACCTCATCAAGATCAAGGAACATGGTTAAATTAGTTATTTTTAATTAATACTAACATAAATTTAAATTTTATTCCAAAGATGTTCCTTAAGATTAATTGGTTGGTGATTAGATATAATGACACTTTCATAATTCAAGAAATATTTTTTCAAGAAATAAGTTAGTATATTGTTAATAACTTATTAATTGACTTCATAATAAATTGAAGATATAAAAGGAAATAACCATGTGTTTCTTCTTATAGGAGGTAGTATAATTTATTTTTATTTTTGGGGTGCAATTGAGCTTAGATATGTTGAGTTTCTTACGAGCAATATAAGTGAATAGTATGATCATACAATAATCAACTTTACGATAATATTCATTCTTTCTTGTGAGGTTTTCATTTTCTTTGTTGCATACTGATAACATTTTCCTTAATGTGTGCTTTCTATTTTTTTATTTTATTTTTTTATTTTTTTTAAAGGGAGCCCAAGACCATTACATCACATTATATCTAGCTAGGTAAAGATCCCTATAATCATCTCACAAATGGAAAATTACCTCATTTGCACTACAGAAAAAAATTTAATTTTTAACTGCAAAAATCTGTCACTAACCCTTAAAGTTTGTCGATAAAATGATTGTAAGAAATTTTAACCGACAAAATTTTATTGTTCGTCGATAATTTCCAACGGATATTTCGGTCGGTACGTTAAGTCGGAAATTACCGACAGATTTTTCCGTCAGGAATTTTTAACGGATTGATCCGTCTGTAATTTTCGACGAAAATCCATCCGTCGATAACTTATTTTCAATAATTGTTTATTTAATTTTTTATTTTTATTATTTAACATCTTGTTTATTTACAAATATTTTTTTCATTTATATTATTTAATGTAAATATTGAAATTAACACATGTATGATATACTCAATGACTGTTGGGTTTGTCCGATCCACCATTCAACATCAATTACCTAATCAGAGACAAGTTATCTACTAAAAGCCAAAAGCCTTTCCACAAGCATATTAACATAGGAAAAAAAGTAGTTTTTCACAAAAAAGAAAAACTGCAATAATAAAAGTCTCACCCACATGAAAAACAGGATTCCATAAAAAAAAGGAAAACAAAATGTTCAAAACTAAAAACCAACATATGACATTAACATTAAAAAGAAATAACTTTACCTGGCGTTTATTAGGTAGGAAATTAGGACAATCACATTGGATTCTCTTGCCAACGGAGTCCACGGCCTGTATAAGAGCAGTCTTATGCTGCTTTGTAAGAACTAGTTATTGCTTTCTAAGTTTTCCCTTTCTTATTAAAGACTCACGAAAAGGAGGTTGCGTGTAAACCTTTTCACATACATTATTGGGATGCAACCTCTTGCTCCAGTACTCCTGAATATAACAAAGAAATAAATATAATAGAAATATAAATCCAAGCATTACAAAACACATCTCCAACACATAAAAGTAAAAGTTTATATGCTTCTGAAACCCATATAGCATAATAGCAACTTAAGCTAAATGCAAACAAGCAAAATTTATGAGTTTATGACATTCAGCAAGCAAGTGTGACTATAATACGAAGATACCTAATTGTTCAGTTCACATCATTAATCCTATCCCATAAAAAATTTAGTTGGGCTAAATTAAGAGATGAAAAGTATCAAAGGAATGTGGAATAACTTCCATAACTTTACCTTAAAAAGTGGATCAATATTCCCATGAATGTCAAACCAGCAAAATTCACTGTTAAAATTTTGAGGTTGTGTAAAGAGCAATCTCTTTATGCAAAAGGGGAAAAAAGAGTTTGATGCACATTATACAACTACGCCCAAATGCATAACAATTAAAAGGACAATGTTAACATTCATTAGTGGTTAACCAATACATAAGTTCATAGTTGAATTTAATGCACAAAACGAATGTACAAATTCTTAATAAAGGGAAAGCAAGTCTCATAAGTGTTTCTCAATAAAGACTAGCATGAAATATAAGAACATGGAGAAGCATAGCAGAAGATAAAGCTTCATATGGACGGTTATGACTCATATCCAAAGGCAAAACAAGTATTTTTTTTTTTATTTTCTCATTTTGTATTCTATCGGTTGAAATATCTTTTTTTTTTTTTCCTCTCCCAATAAGAAGAAGGAAAATTTAGAAACTATGTGTCATATTAAAATCCATTTTTACATAAGTATCCAATAAAAGTTGAGCACTTGAAAGCATTTGAACAATTGAACCTAGAGAAAAGTTCAAGCAATCTAAGAAAAAAAAACAAAAATAAAAACTTAATTCAAACAAACGATCTCACAAGTTGGCCCCTTATAAGTTCTAACAGAATACATTTCATTTAATATAGGTTAATTGAGAAATAAAATTAAATTGGTATAATTTGTTTCGGCTGTGCGAGTCATCCCGAGAGTAAGGTATCCGAACCCTTTTTTATGTATTTTTATCTTAATGCAGTTCATGGATCATATTTATGACAGTAAAATAAAATGTCTGCTGTAATGAATATAAGCAACACACAAATTCTTCCACCAGCTCTAGCACGTTCACTACCGGTACCAATCCCTTCTACATCCACCAAAATCATTAACCTCCTCAAACTCGACACATAACATCTACGTAATTTATAAGCTAATACATGTGAGCTTTGCACCTGCATCATTTCAATCTTGACAAGAAAATTGTTCAAAAATACCAATATTCCGATGAACTAGACATTCTTGTACCATCAAAATTAAAATCAATCCAAAAAAACAGGAAACCCAAAGGAATTGTTGTTCATTGCAAGATCTTACTTTATATTGATCAATGTCGGTGGTGCAGAAGGGTTTATGGCACATGGTATATATATAATGTTGACAATATCTAACTGGGAGGAGGAGGAAAAAATGAAATTGAAGCATAAGGAATATGTGGTGTTTTAAATTTAATTTAATGTTGTGATTCTTTACTTAGTTGCCTCCTTCCAATGACTTTACTTTATTTTTTAATTTAGTTTTAAGAAAAGTTTCAACTACTTGTTGTTTGCAAGTATTGGTTAAACTACTTAATGATGCTTTTTTTTTTTTTTAACATAAAAGACATAGTATTTATTTAAGTAACTGTTTATTATGTTTTGAATAATACATTATGTGAAATTATTAAATATATGATATTAAATATTTAAATTACTATATAAAATAAATATTGAATAAATTTTCTATTTTTTATATATCAAAAGATATTTAATTTAAAAAATAATTTTACATCTTGAAATAGATTTTATTATTTTATAGAAAATATAAAAAATATCAATAAAAGTGAAAAAATATGCCCGATCAATCAAGCCAACTAGTCCAGTCAACGGGTGACGGACGGACTGTACAAGTCGGTCCGAGTTATAAAACTTTAAAATAACGCTTTAACTACAGAAATTCAAGTGTTTGGTTTTTAAATGAGATATAGGATTCAGAACCTTCATTGATTATCATATAATAAATGTCGAGGATATATGGAAAGGTGTTTTTTGACTATGTTTTTATTTTGTTAATCTTTCATATCACATCTTAAATTAAGGAAAAATCAATACTAATAATCAGTTATAAACATTTGTTTTAAACGCAAAAATTTAGTATTATTTTACTCTATCATTTAAATAACATGTTATGAGATCATAATGACTCACTAGTGAATGAGAAGGTTAGGGCAACATGGTTTGTTGTGGTGTGAAAATATGAGAGATGTTTGAGAAAAGAATCATACATATTATATCTTGGAGTTTCCTTAGAGGGAGAACGAGAAGTGAGAGAGTTTGGTTGTTTTTGAAAAAAAAAAAAAACCTACATTATATCTTGGAGTTGGCTAGGAGGGATGTGATAACCCTAAGTTATGGCATGGTTGGCGCCATACCCCCGCGCGACAGCGCGGGGATTCACATCAGAAAACCCTGTTAAGGGTGTGGCGCGGATAGCGCCAGGTCTGGCACTGATGGCGCCAGAGTCTCTGGAACTTGACGCTCAGGGCGCCAAAGTCACGCGAGGGACGCCATAGGTTTTCCAAACCGCGCGGATGGCGCCAGGGGTGGCGCGGATGGCGTGGGTAGTGGCCTGGAAAACCAAGTTTCACTGGAAATCCACGCGGTTAGCGCCAGTATGGCGCGGGTAGCGCCACAGGTTCTGGAAGTTGACGCAGGAGGCGTGGGAGTGGCGCTGGTGGCGCCACCTAAATCGCCATGTTGGCGCGGTCAGCGCCGGGGCTGGCGCGATCCGCGCCAGAGCGCGGGCAGGCCCAATATTAAAGGGCGGTCGCGTTTTTGAGAAGAAGAACTTCTTCTTCTTCCTCTCCTCTGTCCCAGCCTTCATTTCTGATGAAACCAAGCTTCCTAGGACCCCCTAGGCTAACCTAAACACATTCCTGTGACCTAGAAACGTGTTTTAACCGATTGAAAACTAAAATCCTTCATCATTTCCTAAGATTTAAGCAAAATCCATTCCCTCAGAGAAATCTCTGAAACCTGAGTGTTGGCGAGAACCAAAGGCGCAGAACGGACTACAGAGCTTAGGAAAGCTGTCCTCCAGTCTTTTGGGTCGCCACTGAGGTAAGAAACGTAAGTTTCTCCGGTTGATTTTGAATTTGAGAAATTTCTGGATTTTGTGAGTTATGTTGATCTGGGGCTAGAATTGGCCCAGAGTTCTGTTGGGAAACTTGTTTAGAACTGTCTCATGATGAAGGAATAGCTGTCAGTTTTTGAATTGGTGAGTTTTGAATATTGGCTCGGTGAATGCATGTGTGACTGTGGTAGGGTCACTTGTGGTTGGTTTTCTGACCTGCTAGAGCCTTAATTGAGAGACCTTGTGTGGTCTGTGAGAAGCCTAGTGTGGGCTGCGACTGATTGAACTCTAGGATAGGGGATTCTGTATATGATATGTTGTGTTAAATACTTATGGACTGGTTTTGATCTTTAATGTCCCTTGAATAGGGCGTGATTCTGTGACTGTTGGTGGCGGGAGCCACAAACCAGGGCAGGAACTGCAGACTGATACCTTGTCAGGTAAGTTCTAAGTCCCTGGGGATTGATTCCCATTTGGTTGCACACCACACTCCTGGGGAGTGATGGTCATATTCATACTGCATGTATTGGTTGTTGCATACTGATATGCTGCTGTATAAATGAAATTGACTGTGCTATGATCTGTGAATGACATTGAGTGAATCTCTGCCATGAGCTGAGGCATTGAGTGAATCTCTGCCAGATAGTTGAGGCATTGAGTGAATCTCTGCCATGTGAAACGGCATTGAGTGAATCTCTGCCATGTGAAACGGCATTGAGTGAATTTCTGCCATGGATGTGATATTGACTTGATATGTATGCTTGTCTGATGCTTGTGTTATGAATTGTGGGCCAGGGTGGGAAGGAATTTCCCAGGACCCTGAGCTTACTGAGATGTATATCTCACCCCGTGTGGGGATTTGTAATTTCAGGTGACTCTTCAGATAGAAGATAGCAGTCTCAGGGCAGGAGGCCCGAGTAGAGACATTCTGTTTGGCTGAGATTAGCAGAAGGAGCTAGAAGGCTCATCTTTGTGTTTTGTACCCTATTATGGGTTGTATAGTTTTGTATACCCTCCATGAGGGCAACTATTCTTTTGTATCACCCTGATGTAGTGAAATCTCTAATGTAAATGACTGTACAGAACTATGATGATGTTATATGAAATGGGTTTCCTCCTGTCTATATTGTGTATGTATCTGGTCTGTCTATGTATACTTATGAGAAACTGGATCAGCAGGGGCGTGTATGATGTGCCATATATGAATGCTTGTTGTTTTTAAGTGAATTCCATAAATAATGAATCAAGAAAAACGATTTTATGTTTCCGCTGAGTAATATTTTACGCTTATAAAATGCTATATGATATTATTAATGATAACGCACCGGAGGCCTACGGGATGTTACAAGGGAGAAGGAGGGAGTTTGTTTATTCAGTGACTCTTATAAATCCTTTGGTTTGTTTAGGAGACACAAGTTAACAAGGGTGTGCCGAAAAAATGAAGGGGTTTTTTGAGGTAGATACAAATGGGTAGGTGGGCGTTACGGGGGTGAGTGGGTATGGGAGGCAAGTCGTAGATATGATGATGCATGGTGTGCAAGGAACGTAGACTGGAATGAGTGTATTGGTTGTATGTGCACCAAGTTTTTTTATATCAATGTGGGGTGTATAAAGATGCAGAATGCAAGAAGTGTGATACAGGTAAATGAGGAATATGTGACATTTATAATGAAAATTACATGTGGTTGGTGCAAAACTGCAAATGAAAGATTGATGCTTTCTAGGAAAAGGTTGAAGTCGCATGAATGAGGAACGTAAAATGTTGGATATATTAGCATAATACAATGGTTGGCCGTTTTGGAATTGGAAAGTGATAGAATAATAATTTGGGTATTGTAGGTCCGGTTGCATGTCAAACAACACATGTATTGTATCTTGGTGCAACCGTGCAAGGGTCTGCCTACATTTATACTTTTTTGATCCTTACTAATAAAATTTGTTTTACTATTAAAAAAAATGTTAACTGAGATCATTTTTAAGAATTAATCAATAGTAAAATTTATGTGCAGTATCACAAATACTTTTATGAAATGAAGATTAAAATTAATGATTGATGCTAATTACTAGTATAAAATTCCAAATTTAATTGTAAAATAATACTAGAAATAGTACTTAAAAATCTTACCTAAAAATTATCCATAATCACCAGGGCAACTCCATGGTTTGCGACGGTATTATTCAGTTTGATTTTGGTTTATCTTTTGCTCAACTACTAGGAAAGGCAATTACAAGGAGAGGAACGGTTCTTCAGCTATGTCTTCCATACCGTGTGAATGACCAAATTTAGAGGGGTTTCATTCCACATTTGTAATTCAAGTAATTATAAAATCTTCACCTTCTAATTAATTCACTCATCCAAACGGAAACAACTTGATTGTCATTTTTTATTAGTAGTTTGACTAAGGAGGGGAATATTAGACCAATCTAAAGCTCAACGCAAAATGAAGCAAACAGAAGTTGTTTTGTTAATACTGTTGTACTTAATCATGGATGACATCTACATATTTTAGGTCAAACTGAGCATAAATCATAGTTTGAATTCGCTTACCAAGGTGGACCAAAAAAAGAGAGAGAAGAATTTGTTTAAGAAGAATAGGACAAAAATAATTTTTATTTTCTTGAACAGATGTCAAGTGGATTCATGAGCTAATTCACCTGATTTGAAAGAAAAATAAAATACAGATTAATAGTGTTTGTGTGATTGTCAACATGTTAGTTGTAGCTTTGTTGTTATAAATCTTCAGTTATGTGTTACTTAGCTCTTAAGTGCTCACCTCTCTTGTACAAATATTTTGTTTATCTGTAAGAATTAAAAATAATATAGAAAAGTTATAATAACTCACGCAATCTACTTAATCAAATGAGTTAGATGCTCTTGACTCTCATTTACAAATATAATTGTATGTCATATACATTTGATTTATCATCCAATAAATACCAATGGCATTCTATATGGGCAATGGCCACATCAAGTTGGTTCTCTTATCAAGCTCCTCCAAATTGAAATAACACTGATACTTAAACTATAGCTAGATATTTGTTATAATAGTAATTTAACAATAATATTATGAAGCAGCTAATCAGATAAAGGCACCAATTCATAATCAATATCACATAGCTCTTCAAAGTGATGTCATCTTAATCAATATTATTTTAATTTTAAATAGGCCAACTATATAGAACCAGCGAGTCGTTGCATCATACATGATCTGTTATGTGCACCTGATGGAAGCTCAACTCAACTCAGCCGACATAAACGAAGATATAGAGAAAACAAGAATATATTATTTAATGAGTCTCTTGAGTAAGTAGTCTTAAATTTGATGAGTTTTAAAATATACTATTAAGAAAAAAATTCCCGCAAAATCAATCATATATATTATGAAAAGGGGCATGAAAAAAGTAACGATCACGTAATCATGAATTATATATAAAACAAAAAACTTGAATACAATTTTATAGATATTTTTATATAGACTATTCTTTAATTAATTAAAATTTCATTTCATCAATAACTTATGTAATACAAGCAAAAAATTGTGAAGTCCTAACAAGTCTTTGATTATGCTCCTTTTTTGTATTCGATCTTTGATTATAAATTAAATATCTTAAGTTTTCCATAAAAAAAATTATGTAATAAATATTTTATTAAAAGGTATATATAAATTATTCGAAAACTCTAATTATAATTTGAAAGCCACACTCAAAACATTTTTTTTTATATATATTCTCTTATATTTATTCCAATCTCACTACTTGGTTGATATTAATGAATTCCATCACTTAAAACATTTATAGAAAATTAAAAATCATCTAAGTTTTATCCTTATAGAGAAAGATTGAAAAAAAAAAAAAACGAGTGAGGCAAAACGAAAGGGAAATGCAGAGGATATTTCATATTTGGGCATGTTAGTGGCCAGTGGGACCCGTCTCTCCCTTCTACAATGACAACTCTATAGATAAATTCCTTTTTCTTTTGTTTTCTTCACGCTGTGTTTGAATTTTGAAACGAGTAAATTAAGAGAGAAAGATATAATAGGAATAATATAGATAGAAATAAAGTAAAAATTTACTGTTTAAATGAACAGAAAATTATTGTTCATAAAAGAAATCAATAGAAAATTGTTTAATTTTTAAACACTAATGAATAATTCAGCCACCGCCCCTCTCAATTCACGCATGTTGGGTGATTTTGTTCTTGTTTTATTTAAACTCTGCGTCCCATCTCCAAATTTTCTTTTCGTCTGTATTTTCACTCATCTAAATAATGAAAACCAAAAATACGATATCCTTATTTATTATCCTCTTTTTGACACAACTACCACACAGTATAACTGTTGTCATGGTTGTCGGAAGAAGAAATAAATAATTAAATATATTTTCCAATTTCCACCCCTCAAATAAAATTTTCAACTTGTCCTTCCCTTTTACTTTTCTCGGAAGTCGCATTAAGCAAATTGTTGGATCATGTTCTGAGAAACCGCTCCTTCATTGCCACATCTAACTGTACTACTTTGTTTCACGTTGTACAGTTTGAACTTTCAAGAGTTTAGATTCGTTAGTTGTTTTGTGAGTTTTGCAGAGAATATAACTCTTCCTTGGATTCAACGCTTTCTTCCTCTTTTCTCACCTTACAGGACACCTTTCTACTTGCACTTAACTCCTCATACCTTCAAAGTTTGATGTTTTTGAAAATTTACATGAAATTTGATATGGATTTGAAAATTTAGCACAAATGTTCTGTTCTTATCCACGCTGATTATGTTCTTAACATTGATTATAAGGTACTGGTTTTGATTGAGAAGGCTCAGGCTTCATATCAGAATGGTTTCCGTTGATAATGGTAAAGATGAAATTGAGGAATCTAATGGAAGTAAAGAGACGGAGTTTGCTTCCATAGATATTTCAACTTCTCGAAAAACATTGGTTGGCAATGAAAATCCTCAGAGAAAGTTCCAGGGCACTTTGAGTTCTATTCCCAATAGGATCAACTTCTTGAAATTTGGTTCTGCATCTGCCAAATTCAGGAGGCTTGCTACTGAGAAGGAACAGATTTCTCAAGGCGTACCTTCTCCGGGTTCTATTGGCTTAAGAGAGCGCTTCAGTGGCATGTTTGCGAAGAAACTTGACTGGGTTTCACTCAAGAAGATGTGTGTAGAATGGTTTAGGGACCCAATGAACATAGCCCTCTTTGTGTGGATTTTGTGTGTTGCCATTTCAGGTGCAATTCTGTTCCTTGTCATGACTGGCATGTTGAATGCGGTGCTGCCAAGGAAGTCGCAGAGAAACGCATGGTTTGAAGTGAACAATCAAATACTCAATGCACTGTTTACACTCATGTGTTTGTACCAGCATCCAAAGAGGATCTACCACCTTGTGCTTCTGTGCAGGTGGAGTCCACAAGATATCTCAAGACTTAGAAAGGTTTACTGCAAGAATGGGACTTATAAGCCCCATGAGTGGGCACACATGATGGTAGTGATCATTCTCCTTAATGTGAACTGTTTTGCTCAATATGCACTTTGTGGTCTGAACTTAGGGTATAAAAGATCGGACCGCCCGGCCATTGGAGTTGGAATATGCATATCTGTTGCAATTGGTGCACCTGCAGTCGCTGGTCTGTATTCCATTCTCAGCCCTCTAGGTAAAGATTTTGATTCTGAGATGGATGAAGAAGCACAGGTTCAAGATTCTGTTGCTCAGAAGCAAGAGCCGCTGAGAGTGAAATCATTTCAGAAGAAATATTCATTTGCATCCAGACAGCAACAAAGGGTTATCGAAACTAGACCACAGTGGAGTGGAGGAATACTTGACATATGGAATGATATTTCTCAAGCATACCTATCACTTTTCTGTACTTTTTGTGTCTTTGGTTGGAACATGGAGAGACTTGGCTTTGGAAACATGTATGTTCACATTGCTACTTTTATGCTGTTTTGCATGGCTCCCTTTTGGATTTTTATCTTGGCTGCTGTGAATATTGAGGATGAAACTGTTAGGCAGGCTCTAGTAGCTACTGGGATCATTCTGTGTCTTTTTGGTTTGCTGTATGGTGGTTTTTGGAGGATCCAAATGAGAAAAAGGTTCAGTTTGCCTTCTTATAACTTCTGTTTCGGCAAGCCTTCAGCTTCTGATTGCACACTTTGGCTATGCTGTTGCTGGTGCTCTCTTGCTCAAGAAGTGCGAACGGGGAATAGCTATGATATTATAGAAGATAAATTATGCAGGAAAGAAGTTTATTCTAGTGACCAACAACTAATGTCACCTTTGCCTCGTGAAGATGTGACGTCAAGCAAATCTGGCACAAGTTCTCCTTTGGGTAACAACTCTTCCCCTTCTATGATCAAGCCATCTAGTCCTCTAAATTCAAGCGGTTTCGTTAAGGGATATTATAGCCCTGAGAGGCCACTATATACTGTAAAAGAAGAGCTTTCTGAAACCGGCAATGATGAAACAATGAACCCACCAACTCCTCCATCAATACAAAGAGAATCTCCTTAGTCCCTGAAGGTAAAAGCCAGGGATGTTTCTGCTTCCATAAACATGACGTTATATGGGATGGTCCATTAAATTTTTGTGCTTAGTTATCCTAATTCATGTGTTTTTATCCTCTTAGCTCTCTCATACGAATGTATATCATAATCAACCCAGATTTTTATGTTAGGAAGTACATTTTAGATGTTCATTATGAGTCACATTGTGTAACTAATTGGGTAAATGTCTGTGTGAAACCAAAGTCCTTTCTTTCTTGTTTGAGGTTTTCTTTACAATTTTCCACCAATGTGAATTGATTTAAACGACAGAGGAAATGGTTGTAGAGAGCACTGTACATTCTTAAATCTTAACTTGTGTTACTTCTTGTGAGAATAAAATAAATAATTGTGTATACATAACCAATCTTGGTTTTCCAACTTGTATTTGATAATGGCCCGTTCACTGCCATGGAGTTTCCCTGCTCATCTCAAAGCATTGACAGAGGCCTTGATGAAATGATGCTGTACAGATTTCCTTGCTCAATCCAAGATACAAGGCGCACCGTTTGTGTTGGTGTAATTTTGCTGTCATATTCTCAGTTTGTTATAGAGTAAAAAATTTATCATAAAATAATCTAGTGAATATTTTTCAGAGATTCTTTTTTTAACAATAGAAATTAATTTATGTTTGTTTATAAAGGAACTATTATCAATCTCAGCAATCAGCATCTTTTGGTAAAAATATTATTTATGTTTGTGTATTGGATTGGGTAGGGGTTTTAGGACACAACTATCCGATTTAATTTTATTATCACACTTGTTTGGTTTTAAACTGAAATATAATTTCTTTACTTTGCATTTTAACTCCAGCAAATGTATGGGTAAATATTATTTATATACACTTATTTAATTATGTAAATTAAAATCACATTATTTTATCTTTTAATAAATCAACTTATTATAAAAATATTTAATTTGATTTAAATTTGAATATAATAGTATAATCATAATTTTTTTAAAGATATCTAGTATTTTAGCTTATGTATAGCACCTCTATAAAGATTTATATTTATATATTATAATTTTAAATGTAATTCACAACAAAAAAATACTTTAAAATATATAAATTCTATTATAACTAAAATTTATAAAGGTTCATCACATAAGAATAGCTAACTTTTTATGGCCGGTTCGCAACTCCTGACGCCAACCCTCCTCCATTATAACTAAAATTTATAATAAACAAATATTTTAAATATAGTATATATAAATTATATTTTAGACTTATAGATTTAACAAACAATTTGATAATTGTTACGCATATGTAATTTGTATATTTAAATCACATAGAGTATATTTAATTTTTTATCTGTTAATGTTTCTTTTGAGTTAAAAGTTAGAATTTAAATTCTTCTGAATTTTTATTCATAGGATGCTAAAGTTAGAAAATTTACGATATTTTGATTCTATTTTTTTTTTTTGGGTAAAAAGTGACATAGCATGAGGTTTGGAAGATGTTGAAGAACTGAAACATCACGTTGCACGTATCTGACTGCTTAGCACGTGGTCACTTAAGTCAAATGGACTTTGCATGTACGCTCAATGTGTACATGCATGCTTAGCACACAGTCATTGTCAAAAAAACATTATTGTGTAGCGTTTTGAAGATAAAAAGAGGGAAAACACTATGCCAAAAGGGAATTTCAGATAGAACGAGGGCTAGGGCTAGAGAGAAAGGATGAATCTCACTCACTTGAAGACTCTTTCCTCCATTTTCTTCCATTTTCTTTCATTCCTCTTGCTTTCTTTTTGTATTTGTAAGTCTCTCATGACAATAAGAGGCTAAATCACCTATTGTTGGGAGCTTATCAACCAAACATTTTTGATGAAATGATTCTCACTATTCATTTAATGTTATTTTAATTTCTTTTATGAGTTTATTGTTTTGTTTATGCTTTGATCACTCATGCACATGTATGTTATAGGGTTTACTTATTGAAAAATGTTTGCACCCTAAGAACTTGAAAAGTGTATATAAGTAATTCATGTTTAGGGATAAAATGGTATTATTTAGTCTTAATTATGCATATTTATTCTTAAAGCAAATTACTTGATGTAGCTCTTAAGGGATTAGGAAAGAAATTAGGTAATTTAGGCTCTTTCACATAAGAGATCATGGTTATGGTAGGTTAGCGAAGGTATAATTGAAATAACATTAAATGGTAAAAAAATCTCTAAAATTGCATCAAGAGTAATTTCGATAGATCGAACATCCAACACGTCACAAAATTCTGCATCAACCGACAATTACCACCCTAAACGTTTGTATTCTATTTATTTAATGTGTTTAACTTAATTATCTTTATTTATGTTGAATTTTAAAAATGTTGCATCATTAATAGATAAATATTGAATTTAGTCAATTATTTGATTAAAATTAAAAATATACAAACTCAGAATACAACATTTATAGATTAAATATATATATATATATATATATATATATATATATATATATGTTTCCAAACACAGTCATAGCCTTCAAGTTTTCTTGGCCCCGGGAAACATACAAATTAAAGATTTATATATCACGCACAAAGTGAAATTCTATTATGTCGAGTTTGCAGAGGTATAAGTATATCTCTATTTCAATTTTATTCTTAACCTTTATCTCCGAATAAAAGCATCTAACAGAAAGGCGTCAAATGAAATAAGATAATATATTGGTTTTGGGTTTTTTTTTTTCCAATTCTTTTTTGGCATTTTAGATGTCATGCACACATAACATGATATTCACAAATCCATTATAACTAAATATTTTAAAAAATTAGCAAAACAAATATTAAAAAAAACAACAGATCACTATGATTCATATATGATCTTATAAAGTTTTAAGGTAAGATCAGCTAGAGAGACCAACTAATTAAGCCACAGCTTTGGATTGAACATATTGAATGTATGTAATTGAGCTGTGCCCTTAATTTTCATTTTTCTCCTTATCTCACGTTAAGAGAAAATGCTGCACTAGCTGAAGAGAAAATTTTGTAAATTGCTGTTTGTTACCTAATACTCTTATTAAACACAACAATTTTGAAGAAGTAATATTCTAATGTAATGATTGATTTTAATCTCTACGTTATCTAGAAATGAAACTGATATGCGAAACAGTCTCATTTTTTCAACTATTTTGTGTAAAAAATCTAGATCAACATTATAACGACTAATGGAGAGAGGCACTTCATACCTCTTTACCTATTTTAACTATAAAAAAAAATATAAAGTTAAGAAAAAAACTAACAACATGAGAATAGTGAATAATTATTAGGAGAGAAGAAATAAAAATTTAAAAATTGACAAAGGATAAAATGATCTAATGAAATATGTACGAGGTATTTCCTTTATTATTAATATAGATTAGTGTGTTGATTTGAAAAAAAAATAAAAAAAATAAAAAAAATAAAAAAAATAAAAAAAATAAAAACTAACTGTGCAAGCGTATTGGTAAAAAATTGTTTGAGGTGTCTAAAATCAGACTAATGATCCAAGCGTACCATTGAAAAATAGATCTAGTTAGCTGGCAGTTGTTTTGTATACATACGATTTGTTAAAACAATTATACATAATGAATGAAGGACCTTTTGTTTGAGTTTTTCCCTAGAATTTACTGAGAAACTCAATTTCTTTTGGCACTGGTAATTCTGCTTGTGTGATTTTAGGCGCTGTTATGCAGCTTCTCGTCTGGCCTTTCTCCATTCCCATGGCTTCTCAGGATTTTTTGAAGCCCATAATCCAACACGCTTTGCTCTGGCTTGTTTTTCCCACTAACATAAGAACTTAAGAAAGTTAGGATGTATATATACCTTTGAAAAATAATGAAAGAACCAGAACATGGGTTACTTACTGTTTCCAGTTCTGGTCGTTTGTCATAGGCTGTGTAGTGCCATGCTAAACCCTTCTTTAACATCATTTCCTAATAAAAAAAGAAAAGCAAAATGAGAAACTTAGAAAGTAGAAACATCAAACATGTATTAATGTATAGATAAAGAGCAAAATGACAAAATGTATACATGAAATGAATACCTGTATAAAAATGCCATTACAATAGATATCACCTACAGAACGACCATAGCGATCTTCTCCATAAACAAGGACCCTCAAAGGCTTGCCTTGAACAATCTTGGTCAGTTCAGTTTTAGCTTCCTTTCCATATGGCATTGCACTTTCTGGTGCATCAATTCCCCTGTTTTGTTTCTAGAGTTCATTAATAGCTTCCACAACAACTTCAACACTCTTAACACTGGTGCTTGTTAAAGACATTACCTTAATCGAATCCTATACTTCTTAGCTAGGATTTCCTCGTTTTGAACAGGAATCACCCTAAATAAGCAAACAATTAGAAGAAAAATATGGAGTGTTAGAAGCATAGACATAAGGAATTGGGAAACTACAAACCAACCGATATCCTGAATCAATGATCTGTTTGTGCAATGCATCGGCTTCTATAAAGTTCCTTCGTGCACGCGCTTCTGATCTTCGCACGGTGGCTGCATGCACATTGCCAGGGACAAATGCTGATTCTCTTGGGTCTGTTGTGCTAACATAGACTGTTACAGTGTCACCATCTGCTACTGCCTTTGCATCAACCTAGTCCCATTGAAAATGTCATGTTGTCAACTACCACATTTTCAGCTCAAGTATATTTATGACTTTATTTTTATGGATTGAATGGAAATGTTAAATTCTTACCGGCAAGGTATGCATTTCAAATTGAACTCCATCAGGCAAGGATGAAGGGGGTTGGGAAGTTCCTTGAACGAGGGTGTGTGGTAGAGGAAGACCATAGAAAGCCAACAATCCCTATAAATTAAGCAACACAAATTCCATCCACAATGAGCTTTGTTTTTGTGATTAGGTGACTTAGGTAACATAATCAAATTCATAGTTTGGAATGGAAGTACATGCAAACCTCAACATCTGCTTTTTGATGCCTTTTCAAGGTCTGAATGACAAGTCTAGCAGCTTCTTCAGGTGTCTTAGGAGGGGGTTTTGCTTCTTTCCAAGCATCAACTAACTTTCTATACCTTCAAAAACATTGTAAGGAACAGAAAGGGCATAGATAGTTCAAAGGTAAAGGCTTCTGAAGGTTTTATAGTATTCAATGTAAGTCCCGTTTGGATAATCTTCTCAATAAGTACTCTCAGGAGAAGAAAATAAGAAAATAAAGTGAATTAAATTTCTATAGTAAGTTAAATCGGCAAGCAGAGAAGTTAAATGAGAGAACATGTATAATCACCTTATACATAAACTAATTTTAACTTATAAATTATAAAAGTTGTTTAATTCATTTTACTTTCATATTTTCTTCTCCTAAGTGTTTATTAAGTTTTTCCAATCAGGGTCATGATGAGAAGAATGTGGTGAGTATACCAATTAGCCTGAGCCTTCTTAGAAGACACAACATGCTTGCTGAGTCCTTCCGGGACCTAAAAACATTTTAAAAGGGAAAACATAAAGACCTGACAAAACCACTATGCCAAATTGGTTGAAAAAACAGAATAACCCAAACTGTAAGTTCCAAATTGGAGGATTCACGTGTTGTGTATGCATGTACCTGGGAGGTGATGTCAAAGCTAAAGAGATCATGGGCAAGTGCTGAAACACCAACGGTGGCAGAGGAAACACCGTGTGGCCCAAGTGATTCAGAATCACCAGCTGCTGTGGGCTTGCAGCAATGGCTGTAGAGGAATCTCAGGGCGTTCCCCATGATTGAATTTTATCAAAGGTCGAAACTTTGATGAGAGAAATTGGAAGAGATGAAGAGGGAGAAAATCTAGGGGTGTGTGGCTACGAATCTGGTATTTTTATTGGGATCGGGTTACACTTACAGAGGGAAATGTAAAAAGAAAAAAAAGAACAGGTGTCGAATTGTGATTGGCTGTTGTGTGAATTCTTATTTTTTTCGAATTGTTATGATGGTGCTGTTGGAGAGAAACTGTGGCAGGTCTTCGTCAACGGTTTAACGTGAAATGTTGGAAACGCTTTTTGAGTATAAAAAAGAAATTATGGCTTGGTTTAGGGGCCATTGCTGGCGTGGTTAAAACTAATGTGATGCTATCTTTAAAATTTCCAGGGTGTACCAAGGCATGTGCGAAGTTTGAAGAGTTTAATTTAGATACACGTAAACTAATCAGAATTTTATTATTGTTATTACTTTTAAAATAATTATTATTTAGAAAATCAATCTATTTATTATAAATGATAATTTATGATTAAATGATATCGTTAAATTGTATATATTATTTATTCAAATTAAGTTACAAATACAATGTGAAATGGATCTTAATTAGCCTTACAAGATATTAAATGTTTATATTTATTATTTAAAAGATACTTTTAAAAAATATATTTTGAATTGTTAATCTATTGAATTTTAATTTATTTATTTTATATGTAGAAATCAAAGATGATATTAGAGGGTTTATGCACACTGTTCAACCATGCTACCCCCTTGGTGCATTTTAATTTGATGTACTAATTTTAATATTTTTATGAATTATCACAGTTTCATTAAATGATTACTTTTAGATTCTATTAGTATAATAAAAATTAGAGTTAAATATATTTTTCATATTTGGAAAATAGGTTATTTTTATATTACTATTTCAAATTCATTTTTGGTTAATTAAGTACTTGAAATTTTTTTATGTTTCAACATATTATTTGTCGTTAGTCTCATTCTGTTAAGTGATGACATGACAAATGAAATACCATGTCATCAAGTCTAATCACTGTCACATCATCTCTTTATTCCCCTTCTCCAACAGAAACCACCATTGTCGATTGTGTTGTCAAGGGCTTAGGGTTCAGTCCGTTGCTCTGAGCCATACCTAAAAATCACATGGCACTTGTCAAATCGCTTGCCTTGGAGAACCTAAAACAATGTCATTCTTGAGTTGGCCGTTGATTTCGATTTTTATTGGTCTCGATTTTGACATATAGTTTTTGTAGAATTGGAGAGTCGATTTTGTTGGAGTGCGTCAGGTATTGAATGATGGAGCTGTAGTTGACGAAGATGATGGAGGAGGAGGAGGCGCAAAGGGACTTAAGGAGGGCTTGCCAGAGTGGGATCAGGACAACACGGTAGGGCTTGACGAGTTGGAACTTGGTTGAGTCAAGTGAGGTGGAAGGGCTTGAGTTGGAGTCCAAGTTGGAAGTGATGGATGTTGGGTTGGAGAGGAAGTTGAGGAGGGGGGGTGAAGTTGTAGCGGTGATTGTGAAGAGAGAGGATGTCGTCGGGGCCTTCTTTGAGGATGATCGGTTTGGCGGTTATGGGGCTTGTGGTGAAGGGAGGACATGGTTGTTGTTGTGGTGGTTGACGGTGCGGTCGGCGATGGTGGTGGTTTCCGTTGGAGAAGGGAAAGAAGAAGATGACATGACATTGATGTGTCAGTGATTACACTTGATGACATGACACTCTGTCTATCACGTTATCACTTAACAAAATGAAACTAATGACAGGTACTATGTTGAAATGTCAAAAAGTTTCTAGTACTTAATTGACCAAAAATAAATTTAAGGTAGTAATCTAAAAACGATCTATTTTTCATATATAAAAAATATATTTAAGCCTAAAAATTAATAATATGTGACTACTTGGTTGAGTGGTTGGAAAATTAGATAATGTAATGCGGGGGAGTTTTATTCATACTTAAATATAAATGATTTTGTTTTATTGGCATGTAAAAATTATAATATTTTGAGATATTTTATTTCACAAAAATGGAGATAATTGGTATGAAAAAGTTTCAAAAGACTAATAATTGTTCATACAAGTGTTATTGAACCCGGTCCGACCTGGATGGTCGGACTGGTCAAACTAGGACCCGGTAGCTTAACGAGGTCGGTTTTACTATTGGACTGATCATGCAATTGATCCAAGGATGACCAGGCCAAACTCGATCGGGTATGTCACCAGATCTCGATTGGTCCAGTCTGACCTAGGCGTGTTTAAATTTTTTTTTAAAAATAAAAATAAAAATTTTGGATTTTTTTAATAAATATTTAAATTTTGGATTATTGTAATTGTTATTTTGAAATATAGATGAATTTTTCATATTCAAATAATATTAATTATATATTTATATATAATAAATACATATAATTTAAATTTTTAATATATATCATATCAAACTAGACTAATTAATGACTCACTGATTAAAACATTCATCCACTAATCTATTATGTGAATCAAATTAACGATGAGACCAGATTTCATAAATATACATAGTTAGTGTGGTAGCCAACTAGCCATTCTATTATACTACTAACTGTCTACTGCCAAGGTTGGCGCTGCGTCAGCAATAGAGAGATAGGAAGGGAAAAAGACAATGCAGTGCACGGTCAATTTCAAGTGCCTAGTGAAGAGCTCCACATTAATTTATGAGAAATTTAGCTGTACATTAATTTTTATAATATTTTATATTAAAGAATAGAGAAGAGGAAGAAAGAAAGAAAGAAATATATCAAGAAAGAAAAAAAAAGTGAGAAAGTATATATTCGACTGGATATTTCAATAACTTTTTTAATTTTTTTACTTGTTAAATAATTTATTTAACTATTCGATCAATAACTTTTTTAGTAATTTCGTACTAACTACTAGCATTTTTGAAATTTTACTTAAATTAATATTTTTTAAAAACTTAGTTTTTAATTTTTTTATATTTTTTATATTTTTATCTCTAATATATTTATCTAATTATCTAGTTATTTTTTTAAAATAAATCATGATTTTATTAGTTTTTCTGTTATTGTACAGTTTTATGTTATTTCAACCGTTAATTTTACCAAATATTTTTAATTAAATAAACTAATTTTTCATTTTTTATCTAATTTTTTGTCTAATTTTACCAAATATAACCAAAATGATAGATGTAATAAAGAAATTCTTTTGCAAATAGTACAAATCTTTCATTATAAATAGATGACTGGTGCACTTTATTTGGTGCATAACTTTTCCTGGTGCCCGCTTTAGGTAATTAAGGTAACGCAAGTTGCAAAAAAGTAACATTATAGAAATCTTATGAATTGAATCCTCCCTTGAACAAAAGGACGACTCTCTTAGAAAAGCTTTTCTGGTCTGTGATCAAGAGCTTCAAGTGTATGATTAATTTATGAGGAATGTCTATTCAAGGCATGAACATCAATCAGCATAACCCAAAATTCATGAAAAGGAGCATCCACCTGATCGTACTCACCAAAGAATCCAAGAATATCATAGACCTAGGAACTTTGATAATACCACCAAACATGTTTTAGATAGGCCCATTTGCTGTTACTATTCACATTCATATTAAACTCACCTTTGTCCATATCAAAATACACGTTCGATGATTATAGAAGTGAAACCAAACCACAACGAGTCTTCAAAATCCAATTCATTTTTACAGAAATAAATAAATAAAATTGTAGTATGATACTTGTCAAATGTGATGCAAAAGTTAAGGTTCTAACAATATTGTCATAAACTATACGAATCACATGATTGATATGATTGGTAAATAATTTTAATCGTTAAATATGTGATTATAAGTTCAGTTCTTAATATGTAAATATGAAATAATATATGATATAATTCTATTTGTATTTAATTATCCATCATAGTGATTAGATTTCATCTTAAAACTAATTAACATTAAATGAAATTGTCCAACAAATATATAAATAAGTTTGCACCTCAAAAATTGAGACAGACAATGTGGAACCTTCCAACAATGGTGAATTTATATATTTAGCATTTTTGTTTTGTTATCCTAGTAGACAAATGTCACAAATCTAATGAAAGCTGGAGGAATTATATTAGTTGCTTGTTTCATTCCTCTTCATCTTTGTTCACTAGTTTTTTGGCCAAACCCAACAGGGACTTTGTGGTTGCCAACCTTACCGAATGAGTGGAGGCCAGTTACTCCCATGTCAACTGTTAAGAATAAACTTTCATGCACCTTTTATTGACAGAAAGTGAAGGATTCCATCTGTCATGTACAGAATCCGATTCTGTCTTCACTAATTGCTATTTCATATAACTATGGCTGTATGTCACACTGTGCCTAAAACAGTAAAAATCACCCTACCCTTTTTCTTTCTTCTACTTGCTCAAGGCTTCTAACATCAGACACATTAACTTTGCATCAATTTTCCACTCAGACAATTAGAATGGCAAATGTCAGAAACTTACTAGCTATTATTTGATCCCTTTGTTTTCAGCTATATATGGGACAGAAAACTGATCAAAGTTTCTTGTTGTGTATCATCAGGTGGTGGAAGTCAAGGTTGGTTTACACTGTGACGAGTGTATCAAGAAAATTCTTAAGGCTATCAAGAAGATTGAAGGTAACTAATTAATTTCCAAATCTCACAACTTTTGTTATGATGATCTCTTTGCTACAAATTGTAATTTGCTTTGCAAGCATAACTTCTTTCGGTTCCATGAATAATTTTCGACCAGTGACCTTGCAGATATTGAGACGTATAACGTGGACAAGCAGTTGAACAAGGTGATCGTTACAGGCAATGTCACAACGGAAGAAGTGATTAGAGTTATTCAAAAGATTGGCAAGAATGCTACCCCCTGGGAAAATCCTCAACCCCAACCCAATTGCTGAATTCACAATTCCAGTTACCACTTATAAAACATAGCTTTAAAGTTTTCTTTTTCCTCAAGAAACATATAATTAAGGAGTTATATATGGTATCACGCACGAAGTAAAATCATATCATCTATGTAGAGTTTGTTGAGGTTTATATTATATATCTATTCCAATTTTTGTAATTTTCGACCTTTATCTCCAAATAAAGCATCTGATAAGACGCATGAAAGGAAATAAGAACTCCTATTTATTTGTATACAGTCTACTTGTTTAACACTGTTTATCGTGACAAACGGAGCAACATAAATTGGATATTTGTGATTTGTAGTAGTACTTATCCAAATCATAACTAGAATGAAAACCAAGAAATGAAGGAGGTGTTGTTGTTGTATTGGTCTCATATGATATACGGAGCAACATAGTGATTGTTGTTGTTGTTGTTGTATATGTCTCATATGATATACCTCTCATGCATCTATACTGTTGATGTTCTAGTATTACTAGAATGAAAACCAAGAAATGAATGAGTATAGATGAAAATCTGCAGCGTATTAAAGAATACACTAGATTGCACTGAGAAGCTTTAGTGTACATTTGATGAGATGTAATGACAACTCCACTTTTAAACATTTATCTATTTTATGAAATAACTTCACTCTAATACAAAATTGGGAGGGTTAACTGAAAATTAATTTAATATTTTGATGGTCAAGAAAATAAGCTCTAAGGAAGGTATTTGTTTGTAGTGTATATATTTAATGTGTGTTTGGTTTACTGTCGAAAAATCTCCAAATGGCCATTGAATAAAAAACTATGAATTTCTAATTCTTACAAAACTTATATAAAAATATATGTATGTTCAACTAAACGTTAAACCAAACACATCTTAATTTGTGTATAGTTCGTTTGGAAAATCACACGTTTCAAAGTTTAGTTCAATGAGAAGTAAGAAACTATTACTTCTAGTCAAACGTCAGTTTGGTGGCATGGCAATTGAAAAACAGAGCTTATTTTGAAGAGGAAGGAAATAAATTGTCATATTTCTTGTTGGACAAAGAAGAAAAAGAAAAGAAAATAACAGAAGTGTTTGATGTAAGCATAAGATGTTATAACTTGAGGAAGGTTTCACTGTCCAGGGTTAATAATAATATGTTTGGAAATCATGTGTAAAAATATGTTTAATGCAAAAGTACTTTTACAAAAGGATTAGGATCCTTATTCTTACTTTCATTTTATTTTACATGTTAGATTATATTAGAACACGTATCTTAGTAATTTTAACAGCAAATCAGAAATGCACAAGTGTATTTGTATTTCCATTCAGTTGAATTGAACGTAGATTCACCACTCCTTCTCAGTTTGCAGTTTGCTCATGATAAAGTGAAAAAATCTCCGTTTGACTGAGCTGTAACAGATTCCAAACACACCGGTATAAATAAGAACTAGTAAAATATTAGTTTCTATCTGACTTTCGTCAAGGAAATTTTTGTGTCAATTGACTAACAACTTGATCTTATAGGATTGTGTTTGATGTTTTTTGATATTTTTGTCTTCTGGACTTAGGCCACCTATGGGAAAGAATTCGTGTTCTGTCCGATTTGCCTCTTTACCTACAATTAATTGTGAACACAATGGGCATCTTGTTTTGGTCTCTAGTAAATTAGGCATTGAAAACGATTGAAAAATTATATAGTACAATTTTGTTTTATAAAAATGTTATAAATAAATAAAATAAAATAAAAAATAGGATAGAACTATTAATGTAACAAAAAGGACAGAAAAAAATTCTTTTTAAAGATATTATATAATTTATGATTCATATAATGCGATTCTACTTTTTGTTTTATATATATTATTTATTTATCTTAAAGCCGCATTTCTAGTAGTTCCATTGCTTCCTTGTATATAAACTTTTCCAAGACTATTCCTAAGAGGAAATAAAAGAAATTTAGATTATATCATAATTTAAAATTAATATATATATATATATAATTAAGATAAATTACACAAGAAAATTTAAAAATATAAAAAAATCATTTTCTAATTGTGTTTTCTTAAGTGGTATAGAAAAATATAATGGGAAATGTAAAAAGATCTGTAGCCAACTCATTTGTCCGATCCTTTCGTCTGTTTTTAACCCAAGGAATAGGCGGATAGTAAGTTCCTTTCGTTTTATTGTAACGTGTAAAAAGTAAACTCATCTCATTAAGGAAAATAAAATTTTTGAAGCGTTGAAAATAATCGAATTATTTTGCCACGCCCATAAATCATAATACGACTTCGTTATCTCGATATTAAAATTTGGCAAAATAAAATTTAGAACTTATAGCCTCCCAGATATTAAGATCTGTAACACGGACACAAGCTGAGCAATCGTCATTATCAAAGAAACTTGAGTTTATCTTTATGGAACATCATCAAGTAACAAGAAGATCAACACGAAAATTAAAATCTAGAAAATGTAAAGAAAGCTCCGAAGGCGAAGTCATTGCACTTGACACATTTTTTTTTTTTATGTACATAGCTTGGGGTGGCGCGGGAATGGACCGGGTGGCGTCTACCTGGGCTGGTGAATAGCCCGTGGGCTCACCTTGGGCTTCACAAACTTAGGGGCCTTTTCCACGTACCTTGGCGCTTCGGCCCATCCTCCTCCACAGCTTCGCCATTTGAGGACCCCCAACGACACCACCTCTTTCCATTCCTTCCCTTCATTTTCATCTTCATCTTCTGCATCCATCCGAATAAAATAAATTAAAAAGAAAAAGTATATGAATATGAGAGAAATAAAATGGAGACAAGTAAGTAAGTTAGTTACGGAGATCTAGGTCAAAGTCGAAGTCGAAAACGTCGTCGTATTGGTACTGGGGATCTTGGAAGCACTCGCGGAGCCAGTAGTCGCGGAACCAGGGGGAGGAGTGAACGAGGTCCCACCATTGGTCGGAGAAATCCTCCACCGTTCGATAGGCGAGCGGCACGAACATCGGAGCGTTGGGATTCAAGCTGGAAGCGGAAATGAGTTCTATTGAAGCAAAGAGGATAAGGATTAGAAATAATGTTAGTGCTTATCCACTCCGTGTTGGGTGGGTATTTATAAGAGGACATATAAGACTTGGGTTGGGTCGATTATTTCAACTACATTACGCACGTGACATGCGTGTGGTATAGATAGATAGATAAACACGGTTATTTCAGATTCAGCTATTTGGGTATGGGCCAAGAAGGCTAGACTTGACCACAATTCCATCATTTCATTGTTGACAAGGTTACACGTCATTTTTTTGTCTCGTTCTCATCTTCTGCTGGTCGGTCACCCCGTCCTAAACTACTATAGATCCGTTTGGGGGTGATTTTTTCTTTTTTTATAAAAAAAGTTAACATCAGTTTTACTTTTAAGTTTTGGTTTATTTGTTTTTAATTTTTTTAAATATTACAAATTGAAAATAAATAAAGGAGTTAATCATTTTATGATGTTATCTCATTATACTATAAAATAATGACAGACGATGGTGGTAATAATAACGATAAAATAATGATAAATGTGTGCACCGATTAGATCAGTTTGACTGCAATTTAGAGGATCGATCGGGTCAAATTGTCTATCGAATTAATCATGCATTAAATTGACACAACTCAATCGAATTTGCGGCTAATTTGGTGACCCACTAATATGAGGCTAGTCATGTTCAAGAGAGGAATCATGCTGGTTATACAAGTCAATTAAAGTTGAGTATAATTTTTAATAAAGAACAAATCATGTAGATCAATTAGTGATTTATTGATTTGATCATTGACGTAGTGATCTAAGATCTTGATCGAGTCAATCACCAATTTTAAAAATTATGAACGACGATGGTGGTAAGGTAATGTGATCAAATTCACAAAATCTTTTTTTTTTTTTATATTTTGATAATAAATATAAAATTATTTTTAAATTGAGTTTAAAATCAATCTAATTTCATTTTTACTGAATGTATTTTATTTTGAAAAATACATTAAAAAATTAAAAAAGCCAAAAACTTATAACCACCACCGAGGCATAATAATTAATTATACGATTTAGGCCGGAGAGAGGGATTTACTTTATTTATGGTTGCTTTTTAAATAACTATATACTTATTTTTAATTATAATATTAATTGTTAAAGTTTTTAATTAATAATTATAGTTCTTATTAGAATTCTTTTAAAAATAAATCTCTTTAAGAAGTCAAATCCTTAATTATTTAGGTGTATTGATTTCTTTAAAGTGTGATTTCTTTAAAGTGTACGGTTATTTGAAGAAAATGAAATTGAACGTGCATGCGTTTGGTAGAAGTTGTAAAAAGCTTTTTTTTAAGGGAGTAATTAAATTTATAAAAAAAGGTTATATTTTGTTTGTTGTGTTGTTAATTTCATAATAAACAGTGTCATGTTATTCAAAATAATTTTTTAAACACATTGATTAACAATCGTTTTTTTAAATTTGTTTAAAAATAACATTTGGAAAGATGATATTTATTAGAAAACAATATTATTTTTAAATATACTCATTTAGCATAAATCAAACAAAAGGAAATCTTCCAATGCAGATTCAATGCACTTCATTAATTTTAATTGTTATAAATTATTTTAAAATTCAAAGAATCAGACCTAGAAGTAATCAATATAAATATAAATACTATACATGCTTGTATAGTGGAGTGGAGGTCCTGGGGAACTTTTAGTTATTTATTTTATTTTTTTCTGATTTGCGGGGAACTTTGATATATACTTGAGAGTGTACACCTCATGATGTTGATAAAATTAAAAATATCAAGTTTTGTCTTTAGTGTTTTGCCTCCTCTATTTTTACAAGAAAAATTTTAGGTTCTATATTCTAGGTTCCTATAATTATATGCTGATAACTTTTCACATTGATAACTTTTCCGAAGCAATAAGAATTATTATTATTTTCATAATTTTAAGATTTTTTGCAGTTTTGGGCTGAGGTAATGACTGATGAGTCTAGAATAGGAATGGCTAATTCACCTAACTGGTATAGTCCAAGTTGTACAAAAATATACTTCCATCCAGCCCATTACTTTGCAATCTAGAGTTTACACACATGACACGCCTTGCTTGAAGACATAGCCTTAAAATGTAAGAATTCCAAAATATAAGGGCATCCTCTTTCTTAGACCTATTTTCTTCACTAAATTTTTAATATGTTTTTAGCTTTCCTCTTGGCAGAAAAATACTAAAAACATGAGAAAATATTATAAAAAAAAGAGAGTCTAGGTTTTCATTTAAATGAAAGCAATTATCTCTAAAATCATATAAATGAGATAAATTTATGAATCTTTCATTTAAATACCGCTATATGTTTTATTGTACCACTTGCTTATAATGGTACGACTGTGGTGATTCTGAAATATATTATTGCTCGTTTATTTCATGCATTTTCTTGTCTCTTGGTGACTAACGCTTTCTGGAATTAAAACCAAAATATTATTCAATAAAATTATTTCAACTTCTTTTTTTAAATGAATGTACTACCAGACGGTATCATATCAAATACTAAATCATATAGATATTTTTCTGAGCATTCGTAAAGATTTTATCTTATATCTAGCATTATCTTAAATTTTCAGTAGTTATGAATTTCTTTTTTTTTTAAATGTTTAATTTACAATATTATCTTAAAACAATCTTGTCCGAATAAATGCAAGGAGATTTTGATGGAATTAAAGTTGGACCTAAGTATAAAAGTTAGACCTCGATCCGATCTGATGCTTTTTTCAGAATAGACCATATACTAAAACAACAGCAACCATAGAACATAGAACCCAATCATGTCAACATGGTCTCTGAAAATTGGCATAGTTGGGTTTGGTTCTTTCGGGCAATTTCTGGCAAAGACTATGATCAAACAAGGCCACACTCTAAGGGCAACTTCTCGTACTGACTACTCCTTCTTATGCCTCCCAATGGGTATCCAATTCTTCAGGTACCTACATAAATCATCATTGAATTGCTTGAATATATGTACATAATAAATGGTAATCTTCATGCTGCATAATGTCATGTGTCCCTGCAGGGATGTTGCTGCATTCCTTGAGGCTGACAACGATGTCATACTCATATGTACGTCCATCCTATCTCTCTCCGAGGTTCTCAGCTCTATGCCACTCACTTGTCTCATAAGACCAACACTCTTTGTTGATGTCCTTTCAGTTAAAGAGCACCCAAGAAATCTTCTACTTAAGGTACTTCAATTTTTTAACAGCTTCATTTTGATGATCCCTCTAGTTTTGTTTGTTAGCCTTGGTGAGAATGAATTTTGTATGAAGGAAGAAATGCGTGAGAATACTAGTATTCATGGTATTTAATTTTTATAAAAATTAATTGGTGGTGAAATTATATGGGAGGGGAAATAATCTAAGGGTGATTCAAGTTTTGTTGGAATTGTCTTTTAGGCGATATTAGGGAAGGTCTATTTCTTAATAATCCGTGATGGAAGGATTTGCTTGTGATGAATATTTGAATAAACAAGCTATGTTTCTCCTCCCTTCAAATTGCGATAGCTTTACCCATTACAAACTATAATAACTGGATTTTTGTCAAACTCTATAATAACTGAAATTTTGTATGAATAAGCTATGTTTCTCTTCTCCAAGCAGACCAAAATCAATAATGAATGGACAAATTTGGTGTTTTATAATCATGGGCAGCTAGTTATCATTAAAATGTAACAAATTTGTCAAACCAGTTTTACACAGAATAAGGCATCACATAGAATTCTCCATTGTAATTTTCAATTCATGTTTCAAGGACATTGCTTTCATCTTTCATAACAGGTATTGCCAGAGGAGTCAGACATACTGTGCACACACCCAATGTTTGGACCAGATAGTGGGAAGGATGGGTGGAAAGATCTAACATTCGTATATGATAAAGTTCGAATCCGAGATGAAGCTATCTGCTCTAACTTCCTCCACATTTTTGCAAGTGAGGTACGTTAATTGCCTTAGTCAATTGCCATCAATAACAAAACCTTGCAAATTAATAGTGCGGCCAATGAAGAAAACTAATAAAACATCAAGTTAAAGCTTTGAATTAGCTTTGGACAATATCACCTTAGGATTAGTTATATTCTAAAATCTTTTAGTGCAGAAAAAAAAAATCACAACTCAGAAAAATTAATAGGAACATGGCACAAGTAGCATAGGCATGGATGTATATAGAGGCTTCGCCAAGATATTTTTACAAATCAATCTTAGAACTCTCGCCCACAGCAAGTTTTTAACTGCCTCTTGGAATACTACTGCTTGGATTCCAAAAAAGCATGAAAGAATTTATTGAGACTACCTCACTTTTATCCAAGGTGATTTATAATCCATTTCACCCTGTTTTTCTTAACAGGGCTGCAGGATGCTACAAATGTCTTGTGAGGAACATGATAAAATAGCTGCCAAGAGTCAATTTATTACACACACTATAGGCAGGTATATATGCTACCTTCTGCACTTTATAACTTGTGGACTTTCCATCAACCATGTACAAACACATACTAATATGCATGCTCACTAGGTACAACTTTGGCCTTTTTTTTTAATCAGGACATTGGCAGAAATGGATATCAAGTCCACACCTATTGATACAAAAGGCTTTCATACACTTATTCAATTGGTATATATCTTCAATCATTTTGTTTTCAAACTTTCCCCGTTCCCCCTCCAAAACCTTTCCTTTCATATTTTGGTTTGCAACTAGGCATGGTATCAATGTGGTTCTTTACAACTTGTTGCAGAAGGACACCACCATCAGAGACAGTTTTGACTTGTACAGTGGATTATTCTTACATAATAGGTTTTCTGTTCAAGAGGTATGGAACTGCCATCCAGATGGCTATTTCCCAAAATATAGTATCCATTACTGTCTACTTGTACTAGGAAAATATAGGCATTCACTCTATTGAAATTTGAAAATATTGGAAAGTGAAACAAGTAAATGTAGATAGACTAATTGAATTGTGCCAAATATGCAGTTGGAGAATCTTGAAAATGCCTTGCACAAAGTCAAAGAAATGCTGGTTCAAAGGAAGAGTGAGGAGCTGGGTCTAGAAAAGACTGAATGTTGATGTATAATCCTCTTGTTGACAATGGTTTTTTTATTAATGTACAATCTCAAATGACTTACCAACAGTGGCAACATTCTTCCCAAGTTTCATTATATTTTAATCCTCTAAGTACAGACACAAATTTTTCACATAATAAAATCATGTGAAAATCTAATTGAGAAGATTGATTTCCATGAATCTCTATAACTATGTATGTTCTCCTCCTCCTCTACAACAGTAAATCTGCTGTTAGATGCTTCAAATAGTTTACAGCTGGCTCAATAGGTTAGACATTATTAACATAATATATATATATATATATATATATATATAATTTGTCACTATGATATGATATTAATGTGAAGTATCCATTAGTTTTGTCAATAACTAATCCTCGTCAGATAACCTATTCACTACCTTACTTGAGGAATTCAAGTTCCATACTATCCAGACCAACAACATTATGATATGATATGGCAAGAAAAAAGCGTATTAATTTAGTGCTTTAAGTTTTGCTGTTGAGTAAAAACGAAAGATGAAGGCCTGGATAAGCTATGGAGCATGTTAAAAGGATCTTTAAGATCCGTTTTAAGCCCGGGGAAATAAGATAATGTCGTGTCCCTAGATATTTTCTCTCCAGTAATTTCTCGAGAGGCAAGGCCAGTTCTCTCTCTGCCTTTTAAGTTCATTTGTTTCCTTCTCTTGGATTTGAAGGCAGCTTCCCTTGGAAAAGCATTAAATCGAAATAAAATTATCATTATTTTTCACAAATCTTTTCACTGCATTTATGAATTCGGAGTGTGAGTCACGATGAATTCAGTTTTTGGTTTGGATGAACATGGATATTTCTTGGCAGAAAGTGAAGGATTAATCCCACAAGTAATTAGATCTATTTAGGTAGGGTTTGAGTGTTTTATGCTTTCATTTTAAAAAAAATACAAAATAAGAGTAAAAATATTTTTATTTAAAATTTTGAAAATATATTCTGTAAAAATATTTTCAAAAACAGGCCCAAATCTAAAAACAATAAATCAATATTCTCAATTTTTCTGAAAATGTAAAAATGTAATGACACCTTAGAGTAATTTTTTTGGGTACATTTTTTAAATCTTAAAAATTTAAAAATAAAAATTATTTTAAAAAAATAAAAAACACTCAAACCAAACTCCATCTAACATGGTGGGTGACCTGTTAATGGATCTAGGATAGACTCTAATAGGATATTAGAATGTGGGTTTAAACCTAATTCAATCCTAAAAACTAGCTTATAGGGTGAGGATTGTTCTCTACTTATATACTCTGACTTGACACTATCTCTAGTCGATGTGGGACTTGGATTATTCCCAATAAATATCATTCGGTCCGCAGTCTACAATTTTTGCGAAAGCAACATAATTTCCTTTTCCATAAATGCTAGCAAAAAGTGAAGTGAGAATAATCAGCATATTGTTTAAGTTTTTATTTAAATATCGCCATTGTTTTAACAACACAAATTTGTACTTTTGAAATTGCATTTATGCAAGTAGTCAACTGTATACCAAATGTGATCTTCAAGAAAAGGACCACTTTGCCCAATATATAAGCACAAATAATTATTTCTGAATATATCGCTAAAAACTTTCGCTAGTATAACTACAAGCTATTTTGCTATAGAATAGAAAGAATAACTTAAATTTGCATCTCAGCTCCCCAACAAATTAATGCTGCATAACTAATCATCAACAATAAGATGGGCTAGGTCACTTGCTATTCTGGAATGACGGTAAGACAGCAATAAGAGGGTCTCTGTAACCCACAGCTTCTGCAAATAGTGAACAGCAAATACCGTAAGGAATTAATCACAGCTATGCCTATGCATGTTCCCAAACATTAGAGTAGCAGCGCAATAAATGTAAACTCGCCAATCATTAAAAGTGCCTGCCATAGTAAGTTAAATATTTATAATATTGCTTTGAGTCAAGACAGTGAGCAGTAATAGTTGCAACAAGTGATATAAAACTTATTAACCTAGGTGAGGTACTAGGTCGATGGATTAGTGATTTAATCAATGGATTAATAATTGATTTGGTTTGATTTTGTTTATATTAAAAAATTTTAAATTATATTATATATAAGTATTAAAGTTGATAATACAAGTAAAGTGTATTAATAAAAAAAGTGTAAATAATAACTAATTAAATTAAAACATAAGTACAGATTAAAAAAAAAGAGCCAAAAGGAGTACAATAAGTAATAAGGGAGTGCAAGAAGCAAATCTGGTCCGAATAAGAAAAACCATAATCCCTATATATATAAGCATCTCTTCCCCTTCAAATTCAATGTTGTCATTGCGCCTACGTGCTTGTTGCGCCTCATTTTGCTTACGTGCTTGTTGCGCCTCATTTTCTCACGGTGAAGAGAATACAAATTATCAATTCAAATTATTTGGAAAAGAGAATAGAAAAGCAAAGCAGAAGCGTACCAAACAAGCACGATGAAGCCTTGTGTACGCGACGGAGGAGAGTAGCACGACGGCGTAACGCGTGATGGCGATAGCAATGGCGCCGACGACGGAGATGGCGTGAAGCAACAACCCTATTGCAATGAGCGTGAGCGCCTGAGCGGTGAGCGTGAATGAACAAAGATGAAGAACATAAGAAGTGAAGAGCTGATTCCATTTAGAAAAAATCAAAAATTACCCTAGGGCTCACTAAAACGACACCATTTTGCCGTTTGGAGCCTTTTTTTTCTGTACTAACCTCGTCCGAGTCCTAAAAATAGGTCGGGTTGTCGAGTCTTTAAAAAATCGTCCGATTTTCTCTGAGCCAAACCGAATCACATGCATGACCGGTTCATTCCAATCCGGCCCGAGTGATGCCACGATTCCCGGTCCAACCGGCCAGTTCAAACCTGTTTTCATAACATTGACTACATGTACAACTTCCCTAGCTTCTACTTTGATGGATAACTATGGGACACGAGCATGAATATAAGTAATATTTGACTTTTTAAAGAGATGAAAATGAATGAGTATGTACATTTTTCCATTCTTGATAAATATAATTATTAGAATACTTTTATTTTATTTAATTTTTTAAAATTTGATTCCTTAAATAAATAATGTATTTAACTTTTTTTAACTTTTTTTTTCCACAAAAACTTTTTTTTGCACAAAAACTTTTTTTTTAATTATAAGGTGAGTATATAAATGATTTTGAGGAAGTGGGAAGTACAACAGAAAATCACATACATGTCTTGGTCTTCTCCTGTGAACATGTCTAGTTCTACTTTTACACCAGCTAACATGCGCCCAATTATAATAATCAACCAGTGATTTGTTTAAATTAGACTTGGAACTCCCAAGAGTTTTTTTTTAATATTTTAAAATTATAATACTATTTTATTTTGAGTATTTTTCTTTATTTTCATTTTTATTTTTAAAATTAAATATGTTTTTATCTGTAAAAGGAGAAGAGTGTTTTTAATTATAGGATATTTATTTTTTTAATTGCATATGCAGATGTTTTAATTGTACAGGGGATTCTTCGATTGACACGAGGCACATCTTGTGCTATCTCACATTCATTAAGAATTAATAACATTTTTTTTTTCTTCTTCAAAAAAGCAAAGTTGTAACATGTAAGCTCTAAGCAGTATTTCTCAATTACTATAATAATCTTCCTCTCAAAAAAATTACTATAATAATCTTCTTCAGCTAATACAGAAATAGAATTTTGATGTCTAATTTTAAACATCCAAATAAATAGTATCATTAATTTCGGGATGGGGGAAGAAAAGAAACAAGAAAAGGACCCATAGCCTAGATAAGTCAACTTATTCTAATTTTAACATGATCACATTAATTATTATCATTGATAGCAGTTTAAATTTTCAAATTGGATAAGAATAGTCAGGAAAAATACTTTCTTCTATATTTTTCCCTAATAGTTCTAACATTAATGATCAACGTATTTAAATAAATTAAAAATGAAATGACCACCCAACAACGACACTCACAAAAACTTTAAATATATTACATTCATGTAAGAAGCAATGGCCACATGACTCTGAATTAAAGAGGATAAATTGACTTTTCATCTTAAATAGTAGTAATACGATAACACAAACTTTTTACAATTAATCAGTCATTAAAATTAAATTCCCATGGAAATGATCGCGTGTTTGTGAAAAATGAAAACAGACCAATAATTCCACTCCGTTATCATTTACTTTACAATTATAATTAACCACATGTTCAATAAAATGAAGAAAAAAAAATACATATTTGTGATATAATAAATTCGTTTCTATAGTCCAAATCAAAGTTGATTGATATATATTCCTTTGCGTGAGTCCTAAGCTATGCAATTTTGAGGTAGACCGTTTCCCTGAACTCCAACCTCCTGGTTTCATGGTAGAACGTCTTGTGCTTGTTAGGCCAATACGTTAGCCATATCCAACCCCTTATCTCCCACTCCATTGTCTTCCCCACAGCACCTTTGTCCACTTTCCAACACACACTTTCTCCATACTCATCACGCGCAAAGATAACCCCTCCTTGCCTCGTGAAAGGACGATAAGCACTCGAGTACCTACTCTCATTGACTCAGTGAAAAATATTTCATTTCATAAAAATAGTAAGCTAAAATATTCAAAAATGGTTTTTTTAGAGTAGACATTCTTATAACTGGTTAATACATTTATACTAAAAAATAAGAATTTATATGCTACCAAATACTTATGAAATTTATTAACATAGACATTTTTATTTTTAATATAAGTGTATTAAGAAACTATCACTAAATAATATCTTAAAATATATATTAATAAAGTAATTTGTTAATGCAGTGATATTAGAAAATAAGAGTTTGTACGACAAGAAAATCCCATTAGAAAATCATTGTATTTAATTATTAGTAATTTCATTAAAGTGACGGTGTATGGATAGTACCTGTCTTTGAACCATGATTTTGGGTTAAACAACGCAACCTTTGAAGGCTTTGTGGAGAACACTTCCTTGCCATCGGTGCTATCGTGAAGAAACCAGTTCAAGTTTGCACTGTAGCCATGAACTGATTGTTCGAATTTCCAGGGCTTTAAGCTCAGAGTTGTGGACTCTCCTGCTGATACGCTGAGTCCTATGTAAGGATTTGGTGGCTCGAATGAGGCTTCTATGCCTTTCTCCACGCCAAACTCTATTCGTGGATTCTCTGAGGATTTGCCAACGGATACGGTTAATACTTGTTGTTGAATTGTGGGAGTGAGTTGCAATGAGATTCTTGAAGGGAAATGTTTTTCTGCTGCACCTGCTCCTCGTTCTCTCATCAGAATGTCATCTACCAGTTTGAAAACATCGCATCTTTCCACATAAATGTAAATATTGGTTAATTTAACATGATAAACAATAAGAAAGAAAATCACCTCACATGCATAAAGAGAAAGAAAATGATGACAAGTCATATATTTTTTTAGTTGGGTGTTGTACAAATTTCAAAAAGTATATGCAATTGATCAATCCTCATTTCTTATCTCACTCTTTTTTTCTCTCTCTCCAATATAGAAAGATGACACGTGATTGAAAATTATTTTTTCTCTCAATTTTGAGATAGAAATTATCACTTCTAATTTCTTGTCTCTTTTTACGGAAAAATGACATCTGATTGGAAAATAACGTTTTCTCACGAATTTGTTGATTTTATTGTGTTGAACTTGAGATACATAGATATGATCTCTTTCAATTTTTTATCTCCTTTTTCTGTCTTTTCAATAGAAAAAATGTCATGCATGCGATTGGAAAATAATATTTTTCTCGGATTTGTTAAATTTTTTTTGGAAGAATCATTTTTCAATTGGAAGGATGCAAAAAAAAGTTGACACATAGAGATACCGGTGATATTAAAGAATTATTACATAGATTCAAATTAATCAACATGTACGCTCATAATTCCAACTAATCTTTATACAACATATAACTAACAAAATTAGTTTGCAAGAAAGAATTAACAATCCTTAACTATGTGGTATATAGAGATTTGTCAAAAATTCAAAATCATGATAGTCTCAAATTATATAATAATTTTTCGTGTCTTCTAAGATACAAAATTAAATTAGAAAAAATATAATATTAATTTATTAAATTGTGAGGTTAACTAACAAAAAATAAATTTTTATTTTTTTTGAATTTGATAAATATTATTTGATTACCTTATGTTGTCAATGTTCACCCCGATTTCAACCCACCTCTCTCTAATTATGACTTTGTAATTGAATTGAAGAACACCTTCAAGCTGCTGGTACTTGAGAGAGAATTGAAGCCTCTCATCAGCTGGGTGGTTGTTTGCATTCACAACATCCATGTTTATGACAGGGCAGTACAATTGAACTTTCCACAACCCAGACGTTGAGAACGCATAAGAAAATAGAGGAGATGGTGTTCTGAAGGTGGTGTAATCAGTAGTGTGATGTGCTTCTTGGATCTCCACAATCCAATTTGTGATTGCAAGGTTCACAGAACGCATCCACTGCTCTTCCAAGTTGGAACCCAAGAGTTTCATCAGAAATTTTGATGCTTGCCTTGATTGACACCCTGCCAATTGTTCTTTCAAAGTGCTAAGGCAACCAGAACGAAGATCAGAAGGGGCTTCATATATGCAAACTAGGAACAAGAGGGTGAGAAAAGCAAGGTTGAAAATGTCTTGGAAGTTGGAAACAGAATCAAGTTTGGGGAACTTGATATAGGGAATACTGTGCTTGTTGGAGCCATAATGAAGGATCTCTTTTATGAAATTAACAAGGAGATTGGAAAGGGTTTCATCATCTGTTAACCTCATGGTTTTGGTGCTGGGTTTGAAAGGTTTAGAGGTCCAAAGGGAGATGGGAATATTGAAGTCTGCCACAATGGCTAAAGAGATTCTTGGGGATTGGTGATGAGTTTTTGCTATGGTGAGATTAAGTGATGGCTGAGATGAGTTTGTGGAACATATGCTCAGGGACATGGAAGCTGTTTTCCATTCTGGGATTGGTGGAAGGTTTTGAATCCATGAAAACACATCAAGAAATCTGTAATAAGCCATGGCAGAAAGTTAACCTAGCTAGCTATAACTCTATGGGTGTTGTCGTGTGGGACTTCATATATTTGATGAGTTCTCTATTTAACGGATGAAAAAGCAAATTAGTAAAGATTCTTGTTGGGCAAGAAAAGTCAAAAGTAGTTGTGCATGTGATTAGTACAACCGATTAGCACCTGGGAAAAGCAATGATGGATAGTGTGTACTTACAAGATAAACTGATTATTTGTGTGTTCTATCGTTCCCATCACATGTGCTAGTTGTCTAAAAATGCATGGTTATTCTAGCATGATTACAAAATGCAATAATAAAAACAAAAGAACGATTATTATTTAACTTATTTGGATATATAGGCATATATGTTCCACTTCACTAACTAACCTCGTCCGACTTTAAGTTAATTTTTACAAATTTAAGATTCAGAAATTATACTTATAACATATTCTGAAATCAAGTTTAAATTATATTAATTTCAATTTATCTAAAAACAATATATATCTCAAACCAATTTAGTGTTTCATATTCTTTTAAAATGCATATGCATGTTTTTCAAAATAATTATGTATTAATAATAAGATTTCTGAAAATAGTTAATAAAATGATAATATATTTTAATATTATTAATTTTGAAATATATACCATACATTATACTTTAATTTAGTTTTATATTTTTTTAATTTATGATTTAGTAATAAATAATGTTAAAATTTATATACTATGTTAATGAATTAAGTTGACTCAATTTTATCTCATATATATTATCATTTCTTATTATGTCAATTTAAGTTTAAAATTAAATATAAAAAAATATCAAAATTTTGAGTACATACGATCGTGTTAAACTTGTTTCAAGTTTCAACTCGTTTTATAAACACTACAGCGTGACTTTATCGGGTGAAGGTGGGGTGTACATGCATAAAGCTATATATCAATGACCAAAAGTATATATCTTGTACAAACTAATTAATATTGAGAAATATTTTTACAAAACATATATACAACTTTTAAGCTATATATCAATATCAATTAAGCTACCATTTTCATGATCAAGGGGTCCGTGAGGAATAAAGCTACTCTTTCAAATCATATATACTCTTAATTTACGAATAATAGTTGTTTAAAAAATCGGTTTAACAAAAAGTGTTCCGTATATGTTTGTTCTTTGATATAGATGATTTCAGAACTATATGGGTTACGTACGTAAAGTCTCTATCAGTTTTTATTCGTTATGGAATTAAGAAAAAAATTGAAAAAATGAATAAATTTATTATTTCAACAAAGGATTCTTAGTATAAGAAGATTTAGTCCAAAAACACTCAAGTAAAGTGTCTTACTTAACCTGTCTTCTTAGATCAAAGAGATGATTATTTATGTTCGTGTGTTATGCATATTTTTTTAATATTTATGGGTTGAGAAATTATGATATATGAAAATGTTCATGATATCTAGATGATTTTTGTACATAATTGTGTCCATGATATTTTATGGTGCAATCATCCTTAGAGGTTATTGAACTGGACATGATATAATAAGATAGGGTCGGACTAAGACCCTTTAAGGAGGATTGTGGATCGGGACACAAATTGATTTAGGAGGATATAGAGTCTCTTAACCTCAAACATGAGATGCATAGAGACTAAGTGAGTAGAAATACAATCGGATACAAGGAGTACACAGCTCCCTAGCCTTCGCAAAAGATGACTAGGAACTAAATATGTAAAGATTGAAATATGATCCGATCCCACATGATACATTCATAAAAGTTGTTTACATTTATGTATAATATATTATTATTATTTTTAACAAGTTTTGCAAGTATAATGTTAAGGGGTGTTCTTTTAATATTGTCAAATTTATACACTGATTTCCTTCTCTGACGACATGTATAAATTGAAGATGCCAATTCCTTCCTGAGAAATCCTTGATTGTCCATATTAAATACTAGAGTAGCATATCTATGGTACTTATGCGGCTTGACAAGGTCTAGCCTTTGAATCCGATTGGCAAATAACACAAAGTTATGTCTCAGTAATGGAAATATTAGTTCTCAATTGTGGATGATATGAAATTTCTCTTTCAGAAAATTAAAAAAAAAATAAAAAAAAGGAAGGCCAATCATAGATTTACAAACATTTATTATTTGGCGAGTGGAACTTCAGGGGCAACGACATCTTTTGTTTGTAAAAAGGGCATTCGATTCTCTCTACCCACATGCGTGAAAATCTTAGCTAATAGATAGTGCTTTAACGAATATAGTTAGTCTTTTATTAGGATATTTCATTTTAGTTGAAATTCAGATTCGTGTGCAATGGAATGTTTGTCACTAATAGTTCAGATTAATGCGCAAGTTGCTCACTTTGTTAACATTTTCCCTTTGTGCATGTTAATAATGGCCATAGAGTGGAGGGATGACCCTAACAAGGGAGAAAGATTGATTATTCGTGATAATTAAAAAAAATGAAACATCTCACGCATCCTTGCCTTTTTAACATAAAACCTTACATTAAAAATAAATACTGATTTTAACTGACACTCTAAACAAATTTACGAAGGGTGTGCTCTTCACGCTTCACGTTAAACTAACTAATATAACTAAAAAAATTTGCTTAATTAGCTTTCTTGAATATTTGTGGATATTGATTGAGATAAGCCTAGTGTGTTTACGCCACCTAACTAGTACTTAGGATTTCTCTACAAGCATAATGTGGCTTCTATAATTCAAAGTAAATTAAATTTAACTGTTAATATATAAAATAATAACAATTTTAAAGATTCAAATTCTATATTTATTAAAATGATTAATTGCATGAGAAGGACACTGTGTTATAAAAATTATATGCGACGTGTTATTTGTTGAGACGAGGAACTGCATGCAGCTGCCACTATCTTTTTAATATAATTGATATATAATTTATTCATCATTAGTAATTTATCCTGAATTCAGCAAATTAATATGTTAACTAACTATTCAGCAATAAAATATTATCATTTTTAATTTAATTTCTGTTAAATTTTATTTGTTTTTAATCTATATTTTTAACAAAAATGATGTGATTTTAAATTCTCACTAAAAAAACAAAAATATATGATTATCGTAATTTTTAAAAGTTATTTAATAGCGATTAAAGTTATCGCATGATGTCGTTTTTGAATATTAAAATTAAATTTAAAGCCTATATAAAGGGAACATAAAAATTTAAGCCTATATAAAATTGTGTTTAGATTTGAGTTGTGTTATACATTAATATTACTATATAATGTGGAAGGAACACTATAATGTAACTTAATTAGAGTCTAATGCCTAGACAAAACGTTTTACTAGAGAAGGAAAAGATTTGGAAGTAAGGAACGGTCTATAGTAAATTATTTCAAATCATGTGCATATAGCGGTTTTCGATGGGGGAAATGCTGAAAGTTATGTTCTGTTTGATAAGGGAATATATGAAAATAGTAAGTCTCACAGTTTGGAATATAACATCAAATGTTATCACACTCGGATACGCAATTCAGCTCAAAGGAAAGGAACATGGATAAGATTGGACCTTTATGAGTTATCAATTTTTCATGATTACGAACGGTATATGCCCCGATGCATGCTTGTATTAAGTATTTTCTTACTCTTTTTATTGACCAATTTAATTAACTTTTTCTTTTTATCATTCATTTGATTACGATAATGTTGAGGGTATGTTTAACACATTGAATTAATTAGTTGCTGTAAAAAGAAAAAAAGCACATAGAATTAGTTAAAATTATAACTCTTCTGTTTACGTTGTATAGAAAACTAGTGTGTACAATTATAAATTTTAATTTCATTTGGACATTTTTACTTAAGCGTAGCAATATAAATGGGGTCAAATCAAAATTGAGTGAAAAGAAATTAATCCATAAGTAATATGGCGACAACAATAATTGTAGTAGAAGCATTAGTGATGGTAATTGTGAGAACAATTAAAATGACACTAGTAATAGTAAAATAATGATGGAAGCGGCTAGTGATAGTAATCATGCTTGTTAAAATTCTCTAGTGTGCAAAGAAACCCTTTCTCCCACTCTATAGAAGAATTATCCCTTCTCAAATTTTTTGTTGTTATCATTAAGGCCCCTAAGGCACCTTGTATTAAGCAAGTAGTTTGGGTGCCCCCCTTGTATTAAACATTGATGGAGAAGGTTAGGAACTATGATTAAGAGGATAAAGACTACTATGAAAAAAGATGATAAAGTCTAAGAACTGGGAATGGTTAAATTCAATTGTATTATAATTTTATGAAATTAAGTATTGAATATTGCAATTCAAATTTTGCAAGACTTTTTAAAGTCTAAACAAATACTACGATCGTGATGATTTTTTTTTAATTTTTTTTTTTTTTACAGATGATTGACTTATTTCTTAAAGAGCATCTAATGTGATAACATGACATGTGCCCGTTACTTGAGAGAAGGTGGTAGAAAAATATTTTAATAAATCCTTAGTCCCCACAAATGTTGTAATTGCAAAAGGTTATACACAATTTTGTCTGTAACATACTAACATTAAATAATTATGTAAAAAGGTTATACACAAAATAAGTTGCATTAATTCTTCAACCTCTGAAATAACTGGCCTAGGCATTTTCAAGAAAAAAAAATGAGGCAAGCTAGGTTAGAAAGTTCAGATGCTCAGCATATATTGTTGACTTATGTTTCTCTTGAAAGCAAGAAAGTAACATAATAAATGCTTCCACTTCTGCTTGGATGTGTGCTACCTAATCCTCACCTAGTTTCAACATATTCATATCGGTAGTAAACCTAATACGTGAATATATTCCCACTTTAGAAATATTTAAAACTTTTGATAGGAAAGGAAGGTGTAATAATTGTTGTATACACAATGTACTACTTACTTTGTTACGATACCTAGTCATGATCTAGGCACATTGACATGTTGACTTTAATAAATGCGGGCATGTATTATTTTGTTTTCAATTAAAGGATATTGAATGGGTTTAGATTAGTTTTTCTTTAAACATTTTTTTAAAAGCGCTTTTAAAACAATGAAAGTAATTTAGTCCTCAAATATAACATGTGAAAAAGTATAATTTTAACAGAAAAATTATGTATTTATAGAAACACAAAAAAATGTGAGAAAAACTGGGGCGTTTACTTGTACTTTTATTTCTTGTTTTTATTTCTTAATTGCAAAATTGTTATCTTTATTTTTAATCTATTTTCTGTGTTTTAAAGATTTGAACATAGAAAACAAAATGTTTTCTGTATAAATATTTAAAAATAAGAAACAAATTAAAAATAAAAAAAATTATAATTAAGAAGTAAAAATAAAAATTGGAATCAGAAAATAAAAACTACAAGTAACCGCCCCCTAAGACTTGATGTAATTCCTCTTAAAAAAGACTCGATGTAATGGTCAAACCACAAGTTTTTCTCAAATTTTAACTAATTTTGAGAATTTTAAATTTGAAAGGTTATTCAAATTATCTCCTCATCAATAGTTATATAAAATCTCTCAAACTACTCAACACATTGTTGAGTTGTGTGTAAAATGGTCATGGGCTTACAGCCTCATGGGTATTTGGTATGAAACTATGTAAAAAAGAAAATAACATTTTGGAAATGTATTTTCGATATTTTGTTAGCATAATTATGAAAAGTTTAAATTATTATGCTAACATAATTTCAAAAATAATTTTTTAAAAGGTTAAAAAAATTCATAATTTCAGAAAAAACATTTTCAAAATGTTGTCACGTTTTACTTACACTTCTCTCGTGTCCTCGACTCCATGCATGACTTTTTCCCAACATCAGCATGGCTAGTCCTGAAAATTCTTTGGCTTAGGACAAAGTGAAAAAAATGGGTCCCTAACATACAAATTTTTTGAAATACAAATAATATTAAAACTAAGGGATGAAAAAAATGGGTCCCTAACACACAAATTTTTTGAAATACAAATAATATTAAAACTAAGGAATGAAAAAAATGGGTCTCTAACATACAATTTTTTTGAAATACAAATAATATTAAAACTAAGGGATGGAAAAAATGGGTCCCTAACACACAAATTTTTTGAAATACAAATAATATTAAAACTAAGGGATGAAAAAAATGGACCCTTAACACACAATATTTTTGAAATGCAAATAATATTAAAAGGGATGAAAAAAATAGACCCTTAACACACAAAATGGACCCCTAATGCAGGTTTTATTTTTATTTTATTTTTTTAATTTTTTTTTTACTTAAGTTATCGTACAAAAGATTTTGAGCCCTGGGCGGACACCTCGCTCGCCCTGCCCCAGGGCCGGCCCTGACCAGTACCAGAGTCAGAGTCATCAACAGTGGTGTTGGATGGTTGTTGGGTGGAGGTGGGGCACGGTGGTGTTGGGTGGAGGAGGTATCGTTGTTTGTTTGGACCTTTTTGGAGGTACAAGAAGTAAAAAAAAAGAGGTGTAGAAAGCAATTGCCCACCAAAAGTATCAACCGTCTAGCCAGATAGATACAGCTGTTAAATATTGATATTTTTTATATAAAAAAGACAAAGGTGACATACAAACAAAAACAGAACGTTAAGGAGTTCATTAGTTTAAGAAAATATATATATATATATATATTTTTTTTTTTTTAAAATTAAAAATATGATCTTATTTTGCATTTTTTTCGAAAGATTTATATAGGAAACAGTAGTTATTTTTATTTAATCTACTTTAACGTGAAAATTACTTTGTCAAATTTTTACTTGTTCATTTGATTTTATAAAAACACATTGTATATAACATTAATGTACGAGGGATTAATATATATTATATTAATAAATGAAGCATTAAAAGTGCACATAATTTCCCTAGTACTAAATAAATAATATAATATTATAAAACTATACTAATAATAACTTATATTTTTCAATATTATGTGTTAATTATGACTTGTAAGAAAAAAATAGTTAATATTTATACTTGTCATGACTTTTAATTAATTATTATTAAAAATAATATTTATTTAATTATTTTTTATGATTAGATGATAATAAAAAAAATACTATATGTGTATTTTAATTAAATTAAAATAAAAACTGATTGCTTCTTTTCAAATTTCAATTGTGATCCTTATTACACATATTGACGTTATTTTGGTTGTTATTTTTAAAAAACCTATTATTTCTTCACATTATTACGTATTTTTTGCGTTGCGTTTTCTGCAAATAGGTTCGACGCATGCCCATCTCACATTAGGAAGGTTATTTTCGGACATTTACATTTACATACTAACACCCCCCTCGCGCTCTTCCTCGTTCCCAAACCCGAAAGGCCCAACCGCAGAGTCTCCTTGCCCCTCGCTCTCTCTATTGGTTCACGCGCGGCAATTGGAGATTCACGCGCCACCATGGCCTCTCCACCGACACTCCCTATATCCTCCCAATCCAGCGCTTCCGGCGGCGGCACCTCGCAGTCCCAGCCTCCGATAGCGACGCCGGCGTTCCGCGCCTTCATCTCCCGAATCTCCTCGTCGCTCCGCCACGCCTTCGCGCAGCGTCGCCCGTGGACGGAGCTCATCGACCGGAGCTCCATGTCCCGACCTGACACCCTCGCCGAAGCATACTCTCGGATCCGCAAGAACTTCGCCTACTTCCGTGTCAATTACCTAACCCTAATCGCGTTTGCGCTCGCGGTCTCGCTCATCACGCATCCGTTCTCACTACTCGTCCTCTTCGGTCTCCTCGCGTCGTGGTCGTTCCTTTATCTCTTTCGCCCTTCGGATCAGCCTCTCATCCTCTTCGGACGCACCTTCGCCGATCGCGAAACCCTAGGGATCCTCGTTGTGCTCACCGTGTTCGTCATTTTCCTCACCAGTGTTGGATCCTTGTTGATCTCTGCACTCATGGTTGGATTGGCGATCGTGTGCGCGCACGGGGCGTTCCGCGTTCCCGAGGATCTGTTTCTCGACGATCAGGAGCCTAACAGCTCCGGATTCCTCTCGTTCCTCGGCGGCGCCGCCGCTTCTGCCGCCGCGCCGGCAGTCGCCCGCGTGTAAACGGCAGGATCTGGACGGCCGGTCTGTTCGGTGGATTCTTCTCAGGTTGGTTCGGCCTTTTTAGTTGTAATATGTTGAATTGAAATTGTTGCGATATTCTTTTGTCTTTTTAGATCCAAAGCGAATTGCTTGGGGTTTAGTTCTGTTACTACTTTTTGTTTTACGCCAAGATATTATTGTGCTATTAAACCTCAAGTAATGCAGCAGCTTAGTCATTGATTTTACTTCTGAAATTGTTCGTCATTTTCGGTAGATTTGTATGTGCATTTTTTATTCCATTGTCTTAATGGTACGTTTTAATAGTTGGAATTGGACTAGAGATTCAGAGAATGAGACTGGATTTTCAATTAAACTGAAATGTACTCTATTTTGTTTGAAATGTAGTATACATAAATTGAAAAAGTTCAGCATATTCAAGTTTCTGGAAGCCTTCTATGATGTTCAATGTAATATTGGTGAATTTTGGCCAGAAAGATGAGATTGTCGTTGTAGGAAGAAATTCTGGAATTTTTTGGATTTGGAATTTTTCAGATGTATTGAGTTGTTTTCTTGTATAATTTATTTATTATCTATCAAGTTAAAGAATATTTGTTATTTTTTTAATCCGAGTGTAACAGCTTTATGTTGACTAATTGCGTGTATTCAGGGGTTGGTCACTCAGCTTGGGATAGTTTTCTTTAGATGTTTAATGGGACAAAATTTAAGTGTTTTTAGTGTAATTTTTTATGTTGAAATTAGTAGAGGGACCGTGGCTTGGAGTTGGAGTATATAACTTTTTTCATTAATTTTTTGTAACATGTAATAAGGAATATAAGTTGACTGATTAAGAGCTGCAGATGTTTTTGGGTGCTTATGGTCAGATAAGATAAGATAGTTAACGTATAAGATGTAGAAAGTTTTGAGGTTTTTCAAGTTGCAGCTACTCAGAAATCATTTTATCGGTCGACTTCCTTCACAATAAAGAAGCATATTGCATAATCTTAGTTTGTGATTATCAGTTTGGTAATAGAGTCTACGAAGTAAGAGTGTTTGTGACTTATTAGATTATTGGTTCCTAGTTTCTTTTTCTTTATTACTTCGTCTTTTCTTTTTTTGTACACGAAATCATACCCCTAATTAAGTAATTATTATGAAGCCTTTCAAGTGCAGAATAATCGAGTAGCAGATTTTATTCAACTTGATCTATGATTGAAAATTCATGAAAATGTTTTTGTAACAACAATAATATTTGTTCTTAGAGCTATTGGATGCATTTGATGCACACAGAGATACAGAATGTTATGAGAAAGAAAATGTTGTGAAGGTAATGGCTAGTACGATATTTCCTGGTCAAATGCATCTCCGACTAGGCTTTGAAGAATAGGCTTCAAGCCTACAATTAGACTTTCATGTTTCAAGCCACGTCTTTCTGTCTCTGACCATATCAACCCTCAGGTCTTGAAATTTCTATATTTGTTTCAAATTTTGGTGGAAAAAAAGAGTATGTTTCAAGTTTCAATTTTGGTGGGAAAGAAAAAGTATGTTTCAATTTTCAATGAATAAAATTACCAGGTCTTGAAACCAAAAGAAAACAAGGCAATAACGAACTTTGCCCATATCAATTAAGTTCCTCCAAAAAAGTTCTCCACCAATGTCCATAGCAAGGTAGGGAGATATTGAAATATAATTAAATTCAAAAGGCGCAAGACAAAATCCGGTACTTGCCTTTTGAAAATTATTTGTTGATTTTGCAATTGGACAGTAAATCATGTTTCAAGTAACGTCTTCATTACTGAGATCACCTTTTTCTTTATCAATATTAGTTAAGGACAAAAATTAAATAAGTTATTTTAGAGATTAGTAACCTTGTTCTCTGATCAAAATTGGCACATCATTTTAATAGTTATTATCGATTGTAAAGGAAATGAAAGGAGTGATTGTCATGGTAAATTGCTGATTTTGACTGGAAAATTATACTAATAGTGTCTCTAATATTGTATTTAAGTGCTTCCCATTAATTAATTATTTGGTATATAGTAATGTTGGCTTAAATATATTTTTTTATATCTAATAAATTTTTGTTTTAAGTTTAGTTTCTAATAAAATAATACTTTTATTTTTTGTTATTGATATTTTTGTTTGTTTCTGATAAATGAACTAGTTTTTTGTTTGTTTCTAATAAATTAATGAATTTTATTTTAAATCCGACTAATAACAAATGAATAAAATTATCAAAGAACAAACATAAAATTCACTATTTTAGCATAGACTAGAAATAAACGTCAAGGACAGCAAACAAAATTGGTGTTTTATTAGAAATTTAATGCAAAACCCAAATTTGTTAAGAAACAAATACAAAAATAAAATATTTACTAGGAATCAAAAACATAATTAAGTGATTAATACTTGATAATTGATAATCCTATTGAATATTTTTATCAATCCATTTTTTAATTATGTCCTTCTATTTATTTAGGTCTTAAATACTATACACATTTATGATAAATGAGAGAAAAATAATAGTAAAATTTTTTACAAAAAAAATATTAATTACTTCTTTTAATCTTTGCATTAACTTTTTAAGGGGACAATTGAAAGATTGGAGGGAATATCAATATATTAATTACAGATATTATTATTTTCAACAAAAAAATAAATCACATATATTGTGTATGTTTGGATTTCTGATGAAGATGCAGTACCATGAATTCCATAGACATCTAACAAACGAATGGAGACAAATATAAAAGATAACCTTTGGATTTGTGGGTAAACATATTCTTAGAGATGCAAATGTTTAATCAAACATGCACATTATTTACAAAATAAAATTGGTATCGATATTTGTAAACATTTATTTAGGACATTTATAATGTATAATTGTTTAAATAGATTATTTATTTTAAATTTGTGAGGCTGAGAATTACATTTAAATTTAAGAACTTGACACAAAAATTATTTCAATACTAAAAGTATTGCTAGAGTAAATACTGTACGTTAAATTTCACGATGACTATGGCTGTGACCATGTTAATTACTTTTTTAAAAAAAATCAAACTTCTATGTTCTCTCTTATAAAGTATAAGCCATTGTCCATTAATTAATACTTGATACGGATGGGAACCTAACCCTACAAGCCTGTTGAAGAAGTTTTCGGTGTCATCATGAAATTGCAATTATTTCATCAGACCTATTTGAGGCAACCTTGTTCATAGTCACAGTCATATATACTATAGGCTATAGATTATTCAGAAAAATAGAAAAGCTAGGTACTGAAAGTTGCTTGGGGTGATTAAACATTTTCAGAAATTAGTGAGGGACCACAAATAAAAATTGAAGGCAGCATTTGCATCATAATTGTCGGTAATAGAAACCGAGAGAAAATGGAGTTCTCATTATTTTCTTATAGAAAGAATGATTCAATTCATACATGGCTATGTAGATATTGTACTGTGTCTCATATACAAAAGTATTCAGCTAAGTATTGCCAGATAAGCAAAGTTAACTAAACTAAGTAGCTGTTGTAGTCAACTAACTAGCTATCATGGTTATCAGGTGATAATAACACGTTCATCTGAAACTATTAGTGCACTGCACAATGCATATGAACCATCTTCTTATGTCATAAACTCGCAAAGATGTTTTTTTTTTTTTTTTTTTTTCTTGCTATCGGGCATTTATGTTTTGGTTTTAGACTTTTGAGGAGTGTTTTCGTCTACATTAGTCTTGGAAGTGAGAGAAAAAAAACTGTTAAAAGTAAGAGAAGAATTAAATTTGTTAAAAGAGTGAGAATTATAATTTTAAAATACAAGAAAATAATAAAAAAGAAGTTTTGTTTTAAAATGAGTAGTTAAATGAGGTTTGAAAATTTAAGAAAAAGTTGAAACTTCAAAGATTACACTGCTAATATTTTTGCATAAAAAAAATCCTATCGTTAGATATTGAAAGGATCATCTAGAATTAAAAATATATCTTTTTTTTTTCTATCTTTGTCCTTGATTGACATGCGAATCCAATCATATTGGTGGAATGATGACTCCTTTTTTCCCTTATTTATTTCATGATATTAATTTTAAAATGGAAAAACAATTAACTTCCTTTAATATTTTTCGGTGACAATATGTTCTTAATTTTTTTTTTATTGGATCAACATTCTTTCATATGGATAAAAATTAAAACAGTAAAAACAAAGTGCAGGGTCATTACTGATTTAATTAGAGATGTAAACTGTAAAAATAAAATGCACAGCCCTTACTCATTTAATTATAAAAGTAAATTAAATATGTGTATATATATTAGATCTCTAATTAGATAGCTCATGTCAAACGAGTCTAACGCTGGTTGTTGAACAAGATAGGAATTGAGTTGTTGTAAATTCTGTTTTTTTTTTTTTTTTTTTTTTTTTTTTTTTTTTTATAGACAAAAATAAACAAATTAAATAACCCTCACGCTATATATATTAGATCATGTATACTCATCGTTGTTGTCTTCAGAATCAGTGATCATCATATTTCCTCATCTTCAGTGTCTTCTTCTTCCTTTGTTATCTCAATCTCCTCTTCTTCTATACCTGCTTTCTGTTCTATATTTTCCTCCTCTGCAACTTTATCACATTTTTTTCATACACTGTTGATGGCTGAAGGATTATTATTTTGAACTTATTGTTTCATCATATATAAAAACTAGAAAATCATTTTTTTAAAAATAGCATATAGAAAAGTGTTGGCAGAATCATTTTCCTCTTTAATTATTATGTGTGGTAGTGGAAGGAGTAGGTGGATGAATTATGTGTGGTAGTGGGAGCACTAGGTGGATGGATTCATTCCTCCAGCACATGGCCAACGTAAAAGTAAAACATTTTTTAAGTAATCCAACCACCTTCAGTAAGTATAAAAGGGAGCTTGCATTCGTTTGTAAGACACACCAAAAATTGTAGAGAGAGTTTCATACAACCAATTGCAATAAGCAATTGAAGCCCGGGAGTGGGAGTACCTCGGAGAAAAATATAGAGAGTTCCTCTTTGAAGAGAGAGAGAGAGAGTTCCACCATATAGGTGAGAGATAAATCCTCCCAGTGAGAGATAAAATTTGTAAGCCATCCTTAGTGGGTGAGATATATATTTTGAGTGTATACCTCTAGTCTTACTAGAGGATCATCTTTGTAATCCTACTTTCATAGTGGATGTTTTTCTGGACAAGTGTCCCGTGGTTTTACTCTTTACATTGAGGAGGTTTTCCACGTTAAAATTGTTTTGTGTTCTCTGGGTGATATTTTACTGCTTCTATATTCTCCCATCTCCTCACAGATTTACTTCGCTTCCGCAAATAGATAGGGTTACCGACCCAACAGTGGTATCAGAGCTCGGTTCGACGGGTTCTGAAGGAGACGAGATGGAGACCACGGACATAACTCACGACAGAGATATGTTCAAACTCACCGCAGAGAACTACTCATACTGGAAACCCATGATGGAGGATCATCTTTATTGCAAAGATCTATATGAACCCATTCTGTCTGCAAACAAGCCAGAAGAGAAGAGTGATAAAGAGTGGGAAGTCCTCAACCGGAAAGCGGTCGGTACGATCCGCAAGTACATTGACAAGAGCTTATTCGAGCACGTGTCGACTTACACAAAAGCCCACGAGCTCTGGACGAAGCTGGAATCTTTGATTCAGAAAAAGACACCGCGCAACAAAGCAGCTTTGGTGCGTAGACTTGTGAAGTTGAATTACAGGGACGGACAAAGCATGATCGAGCACTTGAGCACAC
>PYAF01000356.1:1542187-1559893 GCA_007407185.1 Glycine tomentella
ATGATGGCAGACAGGTAGGTGAAGATGATTATTACAGATGATAATGGAGAGATTAGGTGAAGTGCGTTCTCCTTTATGCTCTATCAAGCAGCAGCCCATCATCTCCCATTACCTCCATTATGCAATCAATCATCATTAGTGGAAAAAATAAGTGGACCACATCAGGATCACACCACCACTAATTCAGTTTTTTACCACAATCTTAAGTAACATTTCTGCTTTTCTATAAATTTCAGCTTATCCCAGATGCTTTTGTGAAATCTACACGCATACAAGGATGGAGGATCCCTGAGGATGTCATCCTCACAAATGTTGGTAGGAGAGTTTGGAATGTGAAAACACGTCTTGTTGGAAACAAAATTTACTTTGAAGAGGGTTGGAAGATTTTTCAAGAAGAAAACTTTTTAGGAAAAGAAGATTATATTGTTTTTAAGTATGATGGGGCCAACATTTTCAAGGTTGTAATTCTTGAACAATCATCACGGTGTGAAAGGACAGAAGCTGAAGAAGAGGATGAGGTGATAGAGATTACAGATGATGAAGAACATGAAGAAGCTGAGGATGATGAGGATGAGGGTGATGATGGTGATCAGTATAGAGAAATGGAAGAAGAGAGTGAAGAAGAACATAGTGCTGAATACACGAGGAGTCAAACTCATCCACGTAGAGCTTCCAAAAGTAAGTTAACTTTGTGATAAAAACTGGGTTTTGTTTTTGTTTTTTTGGTCCAATTTCTGTATTTTATGAGTGCGCGAATCAGCTTTTACCTGATGATTGATTTATCTGGTTTAGGGTTAAGTGCAACAAGTTCCAGTCCTGTGGTTGAAGGTCCTCATCTTGAAAACTATGAATTTGATCCACAAATGTATATTCAGCCGGGAAATCCAAATTTTGAAGCAAAGCTCTTCAAAAATAGACCCAACGAATTGGTTAGAATCTTCATATATATATTGTCCCTGGAGCACTGTGTTAGACGAGTAACTAAATTTGCTTAAGCCTTTGTTCCCTCCTTGAAGTTAAATTCCTTTGGACTGTAAACACTTTTAATCTTTCTATATTATCATGTCCATGTTGAAATTAAAAAAGATGTTAATTGAGTGATTCTTCATTTTCTGTCACTCTTTAAGCCTCGTTATTGCAATTTCACTTTTAATAACTCAACTATTACATGTTCTTACTTTTCACTTCATTCCTCCTTATTTCAGCATGTTCCAAAAGATGTGATTAAGGACTCGTCCCTTACTTTTGGAGAACAGATTACCCTTTCACGTTGCCAATGCTTCCAATGCGAGGTATAATTTTAGAAGTTACTTACCATTTTGTCAACTATATGTCAGGTACATTTGTATGTATCAATTAATTGGGTTGTCTAATTGAGAATTTGAAATTACAGTTCTGTGCCTTTTTTGTTGCTACAGGATACTCAAAGAGATGAATTAGGAGACTATCATGGCTTGCCACAATGGACACCCATATATTCGGAATTAGCAAAAGTGTCTGAGTGGCATGATGGTCGAGTATGCATCAAAGGGTGGACAAGTTCTTGTAAAAAGAACAAGATAAATAAAAATGATGCATGCATCTGTGAAATTATATCAGGAGAAGATCGAAAACTAAAAACAATTCAGGTGCATGAGCTTGGTGCTAGAAACGGATGAGCATACTAAGCAATCTACTATCAGTGAATTGGACTTTGTACTTGCTTATTGTTAATATTTTTATGAACTAATGTTTATAATATCATGTTATGGTTTCTGCTGTTTTCTCATGGAATGATAACCATAGTTATCTATATTTCTCCATTTCTCTTATTCTAGTATGGACAACTTCTATTGATTATATTGGAATTCATTTGGAATTCTGTTTGTGGAGTTCCATTCCACTTGTTTTATTTGCTACTAGTTGGACAAATATGAATTTAAATTTTATGTGTATTTGAGATTGGTAATATGAGTTGGAACGACTGGCAAGTGTTTTAGCAAGTGAAGCTAAAATTACAGTATTTGAACATAACAATTAGATCATTCAGATACTGTCAAAATCTGAAAGCCAATGGTTCAAATGTGTGATCTTAATTCGCTAGCGAAGGGAGCCTTTGTTTTTCTTGGTCAGCATCTAAATTTGCTCGCTAAAAAACAATGAAGTTTCATATTTGCTTTTCAAACAATCATAGTTCGTGTGTGATTATGTCAGTTTAGTAAAAAATACAAAACAAGAGTGTTTGGCCTGTTTATATGGATGTCAGTATCTTCTTGTTTTGACTTTTCCAATTACTGGTTCCTAATTCATTTATCTTCATTACTTCGTTTTTTTAAAAAAAATCATTGAGTAATCATAAATTCCATTTTTGCCTCGTGAAAATTATTTATTGATTTGGTCCATTTGGGATTTGGACTGTAAATCATGTTACAAGTAATATCTTCATACCTTTTTTTTATCACTATTAATTAAGGATAAACTTTAGATGTACTATTATAGATATTATTGATGTTGTTCTTTGCTTAAAATTGACATTTCATCTTGGTTATTAATTTAGTAGTATTATCCTACTACATCAAGAAAAAAAAACTAAGATATTCCCACAAATTACATGAAACTAGTCCCCTGAGCACCATTGCAACTCAAAAATCTCTCTAATTTTTTTTTTCAAAGTTTATATTTAGAGTCTTAAATACCTTCCTTTATTATGTGTTTAGATAAAAAAGAAATAAGAAAGAAATAAATGATAGAGGAGGGAGGGAAAGAAGATAGATGAGATAAAAATATGTATTATTTAGATAGAGATATAAGAATGAAAAGATATAGTAAAAATTTTATCCACTCATGTGATCCAGACAAGAGAAGAAGGGTAGGAAAAAAAAAGAAAACATAATGTTTATTAAAAGATAAATTTACTAAAAATTTTCCTAAATAATATGAAATAAGAAGAAAAAAATAAAGATATTTTCGATAGCTTGCTAATTCCTAACTTCTATTAATGTGCAGTCTCATTTATGGAGAGGGGAGCATTTTCTGTGAGATCCATCACCATTTACATGTCACTTTTATACAAGCAAAAACATGCAACTCCTAGTTCTTCCCTCTTTCACTCACCCCTGCCCCCACACACAAATCTCTCACCCAAACCATCCAAAAATAAATGAAGCAATAGAGTGTTGCTCTAAGTGCACATTTGATCTTGTTGGAGTAAATATACAATTTTTTTTTTCTTTTACAAAAGTGACAACTTGTATTGATGAGACCCTTAAAAAGGTTGCGTGTTCACAATTTAATCTCCGAATATGTAAAGCATCATAAATTAGTTTCAATTAAAATTGTTTTTACATATTCGGAGATTAAAGACATCACTCAATGTCTTTGTCATTCAATTCCTTAAAAAAGATTGGTGATGAACATATATATACTATATACGAAACACAAAGCACATGAACAAAATTATTAAATGATCATGTATAGATTATTAATATAGAATGATAAATGAGTTATGTACTTGAAATGATCAACTATTCATGTACGATGTACCCAAAAAGAATTATGTACCGAGTTTGCCAAAGAGACGCAACAAAGACGCATTAGGAAGTGTTTGCGGTGAAAGAAACATACAAAAGTAGGCACATGAATAATACAAAAAGCCAATACATGATATATTTTCTATGAAAATTTAAAAGGGAAGATAATTTGGTTTCATCATAGACAATTGCCACCTCAGCTCTCCATGTGCCTCTGAAGTTTCAGCATTAAATTATCTGAGGCCTGATATTTGGATACAACTTACAATGGCAACTAGGGGTCCAATATAAAAACTTATAAACCATAAAGACTATGACTAAAAGGAAAACTGCATCCTCTACGGGGTAATGTTGTCAAAGATGTGTCTTCACCTTCTTTGTCAAAACTCTCAAAATGAAATTAAAAAAAAAAAAAAAAATTGATTATCATGCACCAGCTCCTGTAGATTGTCGTCTTAACTCTTCATCTGCATTTCTTAGAAATTGATCCCAACCACTCCCCGGGCTGGTATCCAAGTAATCAAATGGGACTGCTGTTTTAAGGCCTGGCCTAACAGCACAACGATCTTCCACAATTCTAAACTCCACATCATTTCCTTCACTATGAATATGGTCCAATTCATCCCATGTAAACAACAATGACAATGTAAATGCACCCCAAGGGTTGAAATCCACAATCTTAACTCTGTCATCATTTGTAATGTAAACATCAAATGTGTAGTTTTCTGACTCAAATTTAGCCCTCACATGATTGATGAAAAATGCCTGTATCAGTAAAAGGAGATCATTCTTCTTTTCAAGCAAAACAGGATAAAAAGTAGTAACCTCCCGTTGAGAAATTCCAATTAATTTCTGATTCTGTACAAAACATCGAAATTCCATGTCTGGCTGAAGGGATGGATACCATTTACGGAGAGCAAGAAAGAAATTCTGGGGTCTAGTTGAAGATTTATTCTGGCATGAATCATAAGCATGGCACAAATCGTGGACCAATGAGTCAGATGCTCGAAATAAAAGAGCAATCTCACTGAAACTGATGCATCGGAGGGTACCAGAGGTGCTTATCCAAGCTGAATCTTTTGGGGCACTCCAATTCAGCTTAGGGAAGACTGCACCCCCAAGGGACTCAATGGAGTCCTTAATTTTCAATTCAAGTTCTGGAAAAGACGGTGGTGGAGAAGCTTCTGCTTCATCATCAGATCCCTCAGACACCTGAAAATCTTCTTCCTCATCCGGGTTATGAATTCTATTGGGTAATGCATCTTCATTTAAGACAGAATCAGGCAACAGGAAGGGCCCTGAGTCATCAAGAAGGTACTGAATAAATGATTCAGGAAGTTGATGAATTAAGGTCTTGATGGATACAGATTTGAACTTTGGATACCATTCCTGAATCTGGCATCGATTCACCTCTTCCTCTTCCATATTTCTGTAACAGTGGTTTCTCTATCAAGTAAAACCAGCTGAACTTCCTTTTCTTCTACTATCTGGTATTCAATAATCAATATACAGATTAGAGATTAGTTTTTGAAACCTAGTTGCTGTCAATATAGACCATCACCAGTGGGTTAGGACCAGCATACTAAATTAAAAGAAACAATTAGCCCACGTCTTAAATGGGTGGCTATATACATTAACAGGAAGACCGTATATACACACAACAATGCATGCCAATTACCAATAGTAACAACTAAAGACATTAAAATGCAGATTATGCAGACTATATTATTATTATCATATATAAAAAAAGCTCGTAAGCTGTTACTAGTAGGCAAGGGAAATTCTACCTTATATACTAGTAGGCAAGGAGAATTCTACCTTGTATACTAGTAGGCAATACAGATATTACTTTGCTTTTCCTTTTGGTTTTAACTTTCAAGACCATGTTCATTTCATCCGTTGAAATGTAATGTTAACATGAAGGTTGATAAGAAGTGGTTAGTGCCAAAAAGATAGAGGAAAAACACTAAGGTACCTGGCTTGAAAGTCCAATTGTAGGCTTGTAGCCCATTCTTCAAAGCCCAGGTTTGGCAAATATGCTAAAGCCTAAAGAAAGATGGTTCTTGCCAGTTGCCATTACCAATTTACCATGACTTCCCATGCCAAGTTACCAATAATTATGAATTCCCTCTCTTTCTATACCCCTCCTATGATAAACAATAAATTAATTCTGCATCCAATGTACCTAATTCTCTTAAGTTTAAACCTAAAAATGCCAACTATAACATGAGCCAAGGTATCGCAACATTGAAACTGTAAATGAATGCAGAAAAATTATCTCCATATCTCACATCAAAAAAGAAAACTCACTCAAACAATAATATTAATCTACAGAGTCAAATGCAGAATTGAAAAAAAGAATCAAAAAACAATTAGAATAAGTTTGCGAAGAAGCAAAGGGAGCGAGAATTACTAGGTTTGAACTATAGTTAATCCGGAATCAACACTAGCAACCTTACCCCAAAATTCCTGAACAGAAATATGACAAACAGTATAAGTTGAACTATCAATTTGTAAACATGTAAGAACAATCACAATAGATGAGAAAATCAGAAAATAACTATCAGAATTGCAACGAGATTTGTAATCGATACCTGATTCAAGTTCGAATTTTCGGTTTGAGCCGCGATTTTGGACAATGGATTTGGGAGGTATGGTGAACGAGCTCTGAGTTAAGGTTTTCGCGGTTGTGTTGAAGAAGAACGCAGGAGGTAACGTGAACGAGCTATCATGAATGGACAATTGATATTTGGGCCCGGTTCAGTTATGAACCGTTTAGCCCAACTAGAATTTTTTAACAGGCCTATTCTCTTCGCCTATATAAATCAAAAGGAAAGCAAATCTTCTTTTTATTTTATTAAAAAATCTAAATAAATAGTAAATACATTTGATATCTTCAAAATATAAAATTTTAATTACTACAATACAATAGAGGACTAGCTATAAAACGTAAGAAGATTTAGATTTATTTATTTTACAATATTTCATTCACCATTTAAATTTAAATCAAGTGGAGAGTTAGTAACTTGCTCTTTTCAACGCTCATTGATAAAATTCCATGTGTCTTGCTAATTTCGGGATGAGACCCATATGACTCATTTAATGAGACCTACATGAATTTCAATCATTAAAAAAATATGATTGGAAAATGTATTAAAGAGTGTATTGTTGTAGCATTTATCTTAAATTAATTTTGGTTAAATATATTATAAATCCTTTTAAAATCAGTGATTTTCAATTTTGGTATATATAAAAAATTTATTTTTTATTTTCCTTAAATTTGAAATTACTATTTTTATCCTTATAAAATAAGTAAATTTTGATTTTGGTCTCTGTAAGAACTTTTTCTTTCACTTTTATCCCTCCAAAATTTAGAATTACTATTTTTTGTCACTAATTTTAATTTTAAGGTAAATAGTTCATATTTATTTTAGGAATTTAGAAGGAAAAAAAAACTACAATAAACAGTCCTACCTAAATAGTCAGTTGATATTTTATTAAATAGAGAAACAGTTAAAAAAATGTCATATAATAGTAAGAGACTAAAATTAATTATTCCGTTTTTCTTAGAAATATATTTTTTTTTAATAAAAACTAAAATCAAAACTTACCAATTTTACATAGATTAAAAACATATTAAAGTCTTAATTTAACTTTAGGGTGAACAGATGATAAGTTTTCTGGCGATGTTGATTGATGAGATTCATGTAAGGTATGTTTGAATGTTCATTCAAAATATGATGCATAAATTTCAAGATAAATCTAATGGTTGATAAACTCCATTTTACAAAAGCAAGAGTCTGATGTTCTGGAAAACGGAAGTTGTACCAGAAATCCAAATCCACACGTAGCAGGTGAAGCGTGAGGGATAAGTGAGTAATTTGGCAGCATTTTGTAGTTTTGCGATCCAGAGCTGAAATGGGGTGGGCCTACACTGCGAAGATGAAGAAGAAATAGCCGTTGGGACTTTGGGTTGCGGACAGACAAGAACATCTACATTGAAGAAAAGAGCAAATAAATGTGCATAGTTGTAAGGAAAAAAAAAAAAAACAACTAGCCGTTTGTCTTTGCAAGAAGCAAGAGGGAGGGTTGTACTGTACCACCACACCCACCTGATAATTGTCTGTCTTCAGTTTTTGCTCTCTCTTCCCAACACAAGATTCCTCACCCCTCGCGCCCCACTCACACTATCTCTCTTAGTCTCTTATGACCATCACGTGCCTCCTCTCTCTCTTCCCATTCCTACAAAATCCTCAGCCAACTCTTGCTCCTCTTTGTTTTAGTTTTCTATGCCCACTTCTCTCTCACAATACCAATCACAGTGTGTGTCTTATGGACACTACTACTACTACTAGAGAGAAGAAGAAGACTCACCAAGTAATAATCAATCAAAGTCTCCTACTTTTTCTTCTTTAGTTCTCTTCACTTCTTTCTTGCTTCATTCATTCTCCTACTATTTTCTTTTGTTTGAAAAATATTTCATTTTGTTTGCAATGGAGAACAAGAACCTGACCTCAAAATGTTTTTTTTACTACAACCCAAGTCATTTTTTCCGGTTGTTTTTCTGTTTGTGGATTCTCATGGTGCCAGTGGTGAGTGAAGAGCGTTGGGATGGGGTGGTTGTGACACAGTCAAACTTCCAAGCACTTCAAGCGTTCAAGCAAGAGCTGGTTGATCCCAAAGGCTTCTTGAGAAGCTGGAACGACAGTGGCTATGGAGCTTGTTCTGGAGCTTGGGTTGGCATCAAGTGTGCTCAGGGACAGGTCATTGTGATCCAGCTTCCATGGAAGGGGTTGAAGGGTCACATAACTGAGAGGATTGGCCAACTTAGGGGGCTTAGAAAGCTTAGCCTTCATGATAACCAAATTGGTGGTTCAATCCCTTCAGCATTTGGACTTCTTCTCAATCTAAGAGGGGTTCAGCTCTTCAACAATAGGTTCACAGGGAACATCCCTCCTTCGTTAGGGTCATGTCCTTTGCTTCAGTCTTTGGACCTCAGCAATAATTTGCTCACTGGGACAATCCCCATGAGCCTTGGGAATGCCACTAAGCTTTATTGGCTTAACTTGAGCTTTAACTCCTTGTCTGGTCCAATACCAACTAGCTTGACTCGCTTAACTTCTCTCACCTACCTATCTCTTCAACACAATAACCTCTCGGGCTCTATTCCTAACTCATGGGGTGGTAGCTTGAAAAATCACTTCTTTCGGCTTCGAAATCTGATCATAGATCATAACTTGTTGAGTGGAAGCATTCCTGCTTCTTTGGGCGGCTTGAGTGAACTCACAGAGATTTCTCTTAGTCATAACCAGTTTAGTGGAGCTATCCCAAATGAAATAGGAAAGCTTTCTAGACTTAAGACTCTGGATTTTTCTAACAATGCCTTGAATGGAAGCTTGCCTGCCACTCTCTCTAATGTTTCCTCACTCACTCTCTTGAACGTAGAGAACAACCACCTTGGCAATCAAATCCCAGAAGCCTTAGGCAGATTGCATAATCTTTCTGTTCTAGTTCTGAGCAGAAACCAATTTAGTGGCCACATTCCTCAAAATATTGGAAACATTTCAAAGCTTACGCAGCTTGATTTGTCACTGAATAATCTCAGTGGAGAAATTCCAGTCGCCTTTGATAATCTGCATAGTCTTAGTTTCTTCAACGTTTCACATAACAACCTCTCTGGTCCAGTTCCCACCCTACTTGCCCAAAAATTTAACTCGAGCTCCTTTGTGGGGAATATTCAACTATGTGGCTATAGCCCTTCAACCCCATGTCCCTCCCTAGCTCCTTCTGGTTCGCCTCCCGAAATATCAGAACACCCTCATCATAAGAAATTAGGCACCAAAGACATAATTCTCATAGTAGCAGGAGTGCTTCTTGTAGTCCTGGTAACAATTTGCTGCATTCTGCTATTCTGCTTGATCAGAAAAAGAGCAACATCAAATGCTGAGGGTGGCCAGGCCACAGGGAGAGCATCTGCAGCAGCTGCTGCCATGACAGAAAAAGGAGTTCCTCCAGTTGCAGGCAAAGCCGAAGCGGGTGGTGAGGTCGGAGGCAAACTAGTCCATTTTGATGGACCATTGACCTTTACAGCTGATGATCTCTTGTGTGCAACAGCAGAGATAATGGGAAAGAGTACATATGGAACTGTGTACAAGGCTACATTAGAGGATGGAAGTCAAGCTGCAGTGAAACGATTGAGGGAAAAGATCACTAAAGGTCAAAGAGAATTTGAATCTGAAGTTAGTGTTATAGGAAGAATTCGACACCCCAATCTTTTGGCATTAAGAGCCTATTACTTGGGACCCAAAGGAGAAAAGCTTCTAGTATTTGATTACATGCCTAATGGAAGTCTTGCTTCTTTCCTACATTGTAAGTTTGCTATGATCATTTTTTCTTTCCATGGTAGAATATTTGTTTAATATCTTAACACTATTGTTTTGACTGTTTTCCATTTTTGTGCAGCCCGTGGGCCAGAAACAGCCATTGATTGGCCAACAAGGATGAAAATAGCACAGGGAATGGCTCGTGGCTTGCTATACCTTCATTCTAGTGAGAACATTATACACGGAAACCTTACGTCCAGCAATGTGCTGCTGGATGAGAATGCGAATGCTAAAATAGCCGATTTTGGTCTTTCTCGGTTGATGACAACTGCTGCTAATTCTAACGTCATTGCCACTGCTGGAGCATTGGGATACCGAGCACCTGAGCTCTCGAAGCTGAAAAAAGCCAACACAAAAACAGATGTATACAGTCTTGGTGTCATCTTGTTAGAACTCCTAACGGGGAAGCCACCTGGTGAGGCTATGAATGGAGTGGATTTACCTCAGTGGGTTGCCTCCATTGTCAAAGAGGAGTGGACAAATGAGGTTTTTGATGTAGAGTTGATGAGAGATGCTTCGACATACGGCGATGAGATGCTGAACACGTTGAAGCTTGCTTTGCACTGTGTTGATCCTTCTCCATCAGCACGACCAGAAGTTCAGCAAGTCCTTCAGCAGCTTGAAGAGATTAGACCAGAGATGTCAGCAGCCAGTTCGGGTGGCGAGGGAGCCATCCCTTCGACTAGTGAATGAATATTGGGTGTTATGTGGACAATTTTTGAGTTTACGTTTCTCTTTAGGACTAACGTTGTAGTGTAGTGTAGGCAGGACAATGTATTATTCTTTCATTCTTACATTAATTTTTGCCTGTTTGGAGTGCCTAGTGTTTGTACATAGTAATTTGCTTTCAAATCAGCGAGTGTTATCTTTAACACTTCATTAGTTTCATTTCATAATAGAAATTAGTTCTTGTTCTCCACCAACTAAACTCACCCGTTTGCGTTAATTCTATTTCGTCACATTCGTAGATAATTGCTGCGGTGAAATCAACGGCACAAATAGCTCATGTCCAAGCTAAATGCGTTTTAACATATGTCAATCTTTAAAAGGACAACGTAGGTCCAGAACAAAAAAAAAAAAAAAAAAATCAACATTGATATATATGACATGTGAATAAAAGTATATATAATTCGGATTAAAAGCTGCAAGGGAGGAGAAAATATTTTAAAGTTTAAATTGAAAAAAGTAAATTATGAATTCAAGTCAACTTTTCTTTCTACTTTCTCTCCAATTAATCTGAGGAAAACATTAAGGGTTAGATACTCAGCTGCGTCCACAACAAAAATTAAACATTAAATTATAACATGAAAATAAAAAGATATATGCAAGAAATGTACAACTCTGATTAGTTTAAACTCATTGAAATCTTGAATGTCGGACAAAAATAAAAGGATATATGCATATACAACTCTGGGCTAAAACTAAGTTCGTCTAAAGTAATTTAACTACATAAGATTATAATAATGGAACCAAAATCTAGAATTACTGCATAGAAAAGGCAAAAACAAGAATTTACAGCCAAGTACATTTTAGCTGCTGTCTCTTGAGTAAGCAGCTGTTTCTTCCGCAAGCTTCTCCCACACAGCTGCCGTCTTCTCTGCATAGCCTGCCTGTAAAATGGATGAAGTAGAATAGTTACTGTTCTGAATTACAAAAGATAAAAGCCAATTAAACGTAACAGCTTACAGAACATAGAAGATATATGAGCTTTACTTGATTGACAACAAACCCTCGCAGCATGCTTAGGAAGTCGCTATTCCTCTCTTGGTCAATTCTTTCAAGTTCACTCCTATTATTTTCCTGCAAACATTCCAGTCACAAGTGATATTTTGACACAATATTCCATGATTAAGACTTCTCAGCAATATTTCACAACAATGATCCAACCGACCGGTGAACCATAACCACACAAACCCAGTTTTTAAAATATTGGATTTTACAATATCGAGATGAAAATGGACATAGAAATTAAGTTTGAATCTATGACCAAATCTACTATTGATTGACGATTTTGATGCTATTCCAGTCTCTTTCTGTGTGTTTTTTTCTCTGACACTTAGTCTTTAAATACACTTGCGTTATAGATAACAAGCCTAATTTATTATCAAGGTGTAATGATGATAATTCTTATTATGATCATTTAGGATGTTTTAAGTGGATCGCATTGTCAATTTTCCATAAGGGGTGAAAAGGAGTTTAGTGAATCAAATCTTCTCCCTAGTTTAATATAACTACACATGAAATGAAAGCAAATATGGAGACATGAACAAGAACATGACCAGACCAGACCAATTGAAAAACCAGTGAACCAATCCCTTGTCCAGTTCACTCAGTGCATCAAACCGGAGCAATCAAAACCCTATATAGGGATAATTACACTGATCTCTCTTGAAATTAGGGGTAATTACACCTAAACCTTGTTTGATTAGAACTTACACTAACATTCCTTATTTTAGACATGAAATGACTTGCCTACCTCTTATGCTGTGTTTGTTTGAGGGGAGGAGGAGAGAAACAGAGGAGAAATAATTTGAATTTTATGTGGGTTTCGCACCTTTCACCCTAACATTCCTAATTTAAATATTATTCTTACGCTATATTTTAGACATGAAATGACTTGCCTACCTCTTATGCTGTGTTTGTTTGACCCTTTGAGGGGAGGAGGAGAGACACAAGGGAGAAATAATGTGGATTTTATGTGGGTTTCATACCTTTAACACTTTAATTCAAATATTTGTCTTCTATTTCCATCCTCTCTATTTCTATCCTCTAAACCGAATGCAGCATCAGCATTTACATATATTGTATGCCTGAATATTCCACTCACTATTCTGTGTGGGCCTTGTAGTAAAGCTTCCTCGTGGGGTATACAACAACAACAAAGTCTAATCCCACTAGGTGGGGTATAATATATATTTTATATTTTGCATATAGGGATATTTTTACACTGAATCACTGATATACTTGAAGTCAGTGATAATTAAACCTAAACCTTCCTTGATTTAGAAATTTTACATCCCTTATTTTATAAATTATTCTTATGCTTAAAGACCATTTATTTTTAAAAATTACAAATACCTCCTTATTTTTAAGTACAAGCCATGCACGTAATTAACAAAGCAAGAGACACAAGGGAGGTAGGTGTAATTTTGGAAACAAACAATATCTAAGGGTAACTACCGCCAACCTCAAGGGAGGTTCATGTAATTATCTCTTATATATATGTTGTATGCTTGGATGTTTTTTACTCCATGTCCAATGTAGGACTTTGAGGCTCTTGAGTAATATAATGGTCATCCTTTGCTTCCATGTGGCCTTTTCTGGATGATGATTATTCAACCTCTTATAATTGCTTCTACAAGACATAAATAATATGGTCCTTTTAATTTAAAACTTACCTAATTGGATTTCATATGATTGTATGTTAATTTATTAATTAATATATTATATAATATGAAAAGTACTATCTAATTATCACCATTCAACCATGGTTTGACTAGTAAACCATGAGCCAATAATGTCTTCACTACTTCAATAGTTCAATGATATTAGTCTGATCTTAAAAAAACATTGGATTTTCCATATTGAGATGGCAATAGATCTAGAAATCAAAATTGAATGTTACAAAATGTGCTATGAATTGACATTTTTAATGGTAGAAGCAGCCCTCGATGAAACATTTAAGTGCAACAACATATAGCTTTGCCACCATTATAGTCTTTTTTTCTTTCACCCTGACACTTGTCTACAAATACACTTGCATTATAGGCATCAAGAAAATCCAGTGAAAATATATTTAGAGTCAAATTTATCATCAAAGTGAAAAAATGCTAATTTTTATTTATGATCATTTATGATAATTTAATAGGATCTCGTCAATTTTCTACAAGGGATGTAAGGATGTTCAAAATTTAGTGACTATATCAAACTCATAGACTGAGTTACGTTGTGTAAAATCTTCTCCTACATTAATATAACTGCACACATGCAACAAAACCAAATAAAGACAAAAATCTACAGTATATGACAAATATGGAGACATGCATTATATAGTATGACAAAGAAAATATGGAAAAGTCAGTTCTGAAAGGGAAAAATGAGTTAATATGCAGGGGGATAAAAGCTCAAAAGTCGGAGTTACATATGCCAAAGAAAGGAGAGGACAACCCAATCAAAGGTTACCTTGATTCGTTCATACTCTCTATCTGCACAAATTTTAGCATTCTCAGTAACTCTAATGGCTTCTTTTAACTCTTCAATTTTCCGCATCCTAGACTTGTCTCCACCAAATATTTTGGATGAAGCAACTTCAAGTTTTTCCACCCGTGAATGTAAAGAAGCTAGTTCTGATGAGAGTGTTTGAACAGTCAACAATGCACTCGATCTGTCAGAAAATGCATTGTTAACAGCTAGCATTGTCCCAAGGTATTCATGTAGTTTATCCTGCAACATAAAGAAGATACTACTCATCAACAACAGAAAATAGTTAGGGATTATATCAGGAGATTAACGCATCTATCATCATGTTCCACCATACATTTATAAAGAAGCTAAAAGGTTCTATCATAAGTCACAAGAATATTTGTACTTGCCAAATGTTTGATTGTCTGTGTATTCAGCTCTCTATATAACCTGCTTGCTTTAACAGCTGCAGTTGCCACATTTCTCATGTCAGCAGCTCGAACTCTCTGAGACTCAAATATGGCTTCTTCCGTCTCAAATTTGGTAAGCTTTACAAAAGCCAGACCTAGTTCACCAACCGTTTCACCCATGTCTTGCTGAAACTTAACAAGGGATTCAGCCTGCAGGTCAATGCAGATAAACAAAATCAAGCTTGGCAATGCGAAAGTGAAAAACAACATTGTTCTTATTCAGTTCCACATGACAAAAATGGACATGGTATCTAAATTCCAAATAGGGGGGCACATTTAGACAAAATTCAATAATCACAGCAACACTTGAATAGGAATGTTTGTCAATTCAACCAAGTAACCATAATTTTTCAAAATCTCTTTCAAGAAGCTATCAAAAACCTATTATTCCCCGCAGAATAAGCTTAATCCAAACATGCATTTGGAGAGTGTTTGGAAGTACTTTTACAGAATTATGTAGACATATCTTATAATTAAGTGCCTAAGCAGGTGTTAGGTTAAGCTCAAAAGCAACTTAAAGCTTCTTATAAACTCTTTAACTTCTTTTAATAATCTTCACTGTTCACTAAAGCTTATCCATGTAAGCTTATTGAATAACCACTTAGTTAAGCTCACTACCCAAATACTCCCTCTGGACTCAAGCAAAAATAATTAATTTCACACTAATTAAGAAAGTTAATTGACATCATTTAATTATCCTAATCTCAAGTAAAAAATAAGGCTATTTCTAAAATGCCCTTCATTGGAAATTACTATTATAAATAAAAAAGAGTCACTGAAAATAGAATTAGAATTAAATGAAGGATATTTTACGAATAATAACAATAAATAGGACAAAATTAATTAGATTTGCTTATATTTAAGTCCAACATACAAGACCGTTTTTTTGCTTATATATGAGTCTAGAGGAAGTACACCACACTCAACTAATGAACATGGAAGCCCAAAGCTAATAATGAACTTACTGAATAAGCACTTAGTTAAGCTCATTACCAAAAAGTCCAAAATGTACTTAGTCAAATTTTTAATTAACTTATTGAATAAGCACTTAGTTAAGCTGATTACCCAAATGCACCATAGTTAATCTTATGATGAACTTACTAAATAAGCACATAGTTTAGCTCATTGCCAAAATGCACCATGGTGAACTAACAAACACTAAAGCCAAAACAATGAAACACAAAACCTGTTGAGAAACATTGCTAAGATGGTGCTCAAAATCCACCAACTTATCCTTCCTCTCCATGAACTCCTTATCCTCCTCCACAACAATGGGCTTGCTCCCAACCCAGTCATTGGCAACAGACTGCTTCAACTCCTTGAAAATCCGGAGCAAGTCCCTCCCGCCCTTGGCCGGCTGAGCCACCTCTCCCAGCTCCGCCTCTCCCCCGAACAGCTGCCTTGGCAACCTCACGGCGCCGTCGAGCATTCGCGACGCTACATCGAAGGTCTTGGCCAGCGGCAGCCGCCCCTTGGCCTCGAGAAACAACCTGAGCTCCTCGCTCCGCCCGATCACCGGGTGCGCCGCCAGCTTCCTGAGGTACTTCTCCACCGCCACGCGCCGCTGCTCCACGAACTCCTGCTTCTGCATCACCTGGCTCTCCACCGTGCTCTTGTCCGGCCGCACCGGGATGAAGAACCCGCGGTATGCCTCCGAGAGCCGGTCGGAGAGCGTCACCACGTCGCGGAACCGCCGCCGGACGGCGAACTCAGCACCGACGCCGCCATATTCGGGGAGGTTGGTGCGCGTGGTGATGAGGTAGGTGTAGAAGGTGGCGGCGCCGGGGACGAGGGAGGTGGCGATGTCCTGCTCCTTATGAGGATCGGTGACGGAGATGTGGAGGTAGTCTTCGGAGCCGGATCGGGCGGCGGGGGATTCGATGGCTTGGTCGTGACCGTTGGAATCGAAAGAGGTGAAGATCGCGTCGGCGTAGGAGGGAGGGTCGAGGAACGAGTTGAAAGGGGAATTAGGGCTCTGCGGCGACGTAGGACGGTGGTGCTGCTGAACGGAAGAGCCGTCGTCGTCATCGAGGATTAGCGATTCCATTATCTCGTCGTCCTGCGAGACATGGAGAATCTGATGTTGTTCGTTGTTGGAATCGTGATTCATCATTTTTGGAGAATCTGGTTATGAGGAAAGAGAATTGAAAATCATGATGAGGGAAGGTTGAAGAAGAAGGAGAGTTGAGTCATGAGTGTAAGGGAAGAGTGAACGAGTTGGTGAGTCAACTCGTGCATGTAATAAAAAATATGATAGGATTAGGAATGCCTGAATGGGGCCAAGGAATGGCTTCCGGTGCTACCTAATCTAACCACCAAGAGAAGCGCGTTTGTCTTGTGTATCACGCGTTTGATACGAAAGAAGCCAAGCCAAACCATTGGAAAAACCAAAACCAGTGTTTTTAGATGGATTATTTACATGTTTGATTGTAATTAAAAATATTCTGACTTATGTTTCAATACAAATTCAATAGATAAAATAAAAATAAAAACAAAAATAAAGATTCTGTTTGGATTATTTTGTGAAAGTATTTTTGTCTTATTTTTTATCTGATTTTCAAATATAGTCTAACGAGTGTTCTTTTCTTGTGTGGTTATTTTTTATTCTCAGGTTTTTGTTGTTGTTTTTAGGACTATTTATGTTTGTTGTTCATGTAATTATTTGTGGAGTTTGTTGTTCCTACATCTTGCAACGGGAATGTTTGATTATATTGTCAATCTCCTCTCTTTGTTGTAATTGTGCGATTATTTCCTCCAATGTTCTTTTATCTTTTAATCTTTCAAATTACTATGTTTCAATTGTGTGTTGCAAGGTCTGTTAGTTATAAGATTAAGAAAAAGCTGCTTAGACAAACTGTGTGTACTACTTTGTACTTAGTAGGGCTGCTTAAAATTATGTTTTTCAATTGAATTAGTATTTCAAGTATGTGTATTGTTTATAATAAAAAAAATAGATTATATATTGATAGTGAAAAATAATTTTATATTATTATTTAATTTTACTATATGATAAGTTTATTGTTTTTTATGATAATTATTTTAAAAGTTATATTAATGATAATTGATAATTTGTGATTGGAGAATAGTGTAAACTGTTAATAAATTATCATTAAATTCAAAAATAATTTTTTTAATATATAAATATTGTTTTAGATTTATAAT
>PYAF01000356.1:1561180-1573987 GCA_007407185.1 Glycine tomentella
AAGGTAAGCATGTTATGGTATTTGTATAAGTATTTATTGGCTCTACCAATAACAAATTTTTTTAGATGATTCTTCTTTTTACTATATTTTTTTTATTTATAAAATTTAACTTTAAAACTTTGTCAAAAGAAATCGAGATTAATTCCACTTAACCCACCAACTTGTTGCTATATTAAAATTTAATCTAGAAATGGAGATAAAAAAAAATAAATTAAGAATAGTAGATAAAGATAAAAGGAAGATGGTTTGTGATGGCAAAATTAAACTTCACCCATAACTTAAACTTTTGAAAGAGTTAAATGAAAGAACTTTTATAAAAATTAAATATATAAATTAATTTTAACTTATGAGAAAGTTTAATTTATTTTATCTTTTTACTTTCTTTTCTATAAATATTTATGAAACAAAGTTGTAATTTTAACTACGAGGGATAAGAAAGATAGTCTAACCCCAAATCAATTAATATATATTTTTTATTCATAAGATAGTCTAAACTCACATTATGCTAATCAATTATATAAATAATTCAAATATTAAAAGATTTATAATAATTCATATCCTTATTTATCAATTGAGTTATATAAGATAGTTAAAGTATATTTAAGTTGAAAGAAAAAGATAACAAAGTCTGTGAGTAAAACTACTTTATAACCTATTTTCTCAATTATTCAAATTCAATATCATCTCAAATGAAAAGGCAAACAAGCTTATAAATCACACCTTCTTAGGGACAGAAACAAATTAGTTAATTAAATATTAAGACATGTGTCGAGATTTAATTTCTTTTAATGCATTTTGTTATATTTTCATTCTTTGTTTCTCTCTTCATTTTATTTTAAAAAATCTACTATATATCTCTCTTTAGAAAACAGTGCTATATAAATTGAATTGGACAAGTTTTGGTTTCCAAAATTAAACTCAGTATATTTTGAGGACGAAGTTAAAATGTGCTTCAAGTTACTCTAACCCGGTCCTATTTAAAAAATCTAAGCTTTTTGAACAAATATTATATAATTTTAGCAATTTTTTTATATTTAATGGACAACATTTTATGTAACATGGTATTATATTTATAATGATATTATTTATTTTGAAATATATATTATAAAATACACCTTAATTTAAATTTTATTCTTTTTTTATCCTACAATTTAATTATACACAATGTTAAAATGATATATTATAATAATAAATCGAATTAACCCAATCTTATTCCTAATTTACCGAGTGAATTTTGAGTTCGAGAAACTGACCCTACCCAATTTTTTATTATCCCATCTCAAGTCTCAACTCGTCTCACGTTCCACCCTACTATTGAGGGTGTCATCATTGATATGACTAAAAGTTTATGAATTTATTTAGTATATTTCTCTTAATGATAGCAATAATTAGGATATGACATTTTCATTACAGAATCTTAGAAAGAAAATTAGTACATTTATCATGGGCAATTAAACGATGAGCATGTGAAGATGTTTACTTTAATTAATGCCGATTTGAAATGAAACATTTGTCTTCTTGTTACTAGTGTAATAATCCTTCAAAGAATGTTACTTCGGAGATGAAGCATTAAGCGAAAATGTTTTTGTTTTATTTTTTTGAAGGTGTGGCCTCCTCATTTTCTTGTTGGGTAAGTTATTCTATTTTGTGCAGGTCTCTTCTGCATCTTATATTTTTTTTTTTTCCTTTTCGTAAATAATTTTTCAGTTTTTTTAATTAATGTCACAGTTTAGTAGTTTAACAGTGTTCACTTTTCATCATCATCTAAGAACTCTTAGAGTTGGAGGATTTGGCATTACTTCGTGTTGCAATGGTTTTATATTTTTCTTTTTCAACAAGTTGTTGCCAAATTAAACTAAACCACACTACGTTGGAAAGATGATGGGCATTACTATTGGCATCCCAAATTGCTAATTAAAATCCCTCACCTTTTCAGAATTCAGAAATTTGTTTTCTAAACGTTTACACTCCCGCAACACAACGGAAATAAAAACCAAGTTGAGGATATGTATAACAATCCATTGATAAGGCATCAAACAGTCTTATGAACATTTTGTTGCAGCTGACCAATTTTATTTTTTGTTCAACCTGCCTAGTCCAATAACCATGGAACATTACATAAATTTGGTTTGTTGACTTGGCATTTTGCATAAGTAATTAGTACATCCATGATAAACAAAAGTTGTAAAAGGGATATTAGTTACTCCTAATACAGAATGTTAATCATATGTTGGGATTGTCAGTAGAAAAGTTATTCAAAAGATTATCATACAGATTTGAATTGTTAATAATTTTATCCAATTATAACTACTCATTTAGGAATAGAATAAAAATTTATACTCGCATATGTTCATTGATAAAACTTACAATATATTGGATTTAGATACTTAGAATAAATATGTTTTATCTATTCAAAATTAAAAATAGGATAGAGATAACCGGATAAGTAATAAGTTACCCTTTATCACAGATATATACCTGCTCAATAAATAGTACCGTACTGCTACGATTTATTCTGAGTGTTCAAATTAGTATGTTCACATTTCAATTGATAATTTCTCGATAAAAAGAAAAGGATTTGAATTGATAATCTGATATGTTGGTAATTAATCAGCGAAGGGGCATGAAAACCAATAGGAGTTGGGCACGTTCAGCGGAAGGAACTAATGGTGAATAAGTCCGATCATATCTTAAATAGAATTTTCTTTGAAGGAAGAGACCTATGTAAAAACAAAAATGAAGTGGGCATGAATGATTTTTGTCACTCTAAATAATTGAGCTTGTGCTAGAGAAAAACACTTGCTGGACTTCTACTTGTTTGGCAAGTTGTCATACTGATATGACTAATAGTCAAATTGGCTTTTCTCCACTCCATTTAGAACAAAATCCACCAGAAGCGATTTTTCTAAAATTTCTGGAGATGATATATGTGAACATATATGCATGATAATAGCACAAGGTAGCAGGCCTGACTCATTGAATGCTCTATTCTATGTGACTATGTCACAACGCATAACGATGACACTGCCATTAAGAACTTAATTAAGATGCTTATATATCCGTTATGATCAGGCTAATTTGGAGGGAGAGATTTACAAAGACAGTGATAGATGAAAATAAAGGTGAAGAGATAAGTGTAATAAGACAAAAAGCATAGAAGAGGGGTAAAACTCATAGATCTGCTCGATGCAAAGTGCAAACACACAACTCACAAGTCACAAGTCATTGGTGTGGAGTAGTGATTATGATGGTTTTTGGCTTCTTCCAGCAATTCTTAAGAACTTATGGTTAACAAAGAAGAAAATGTGACTCATGCATGATGCATGTGAGATATCATTAGGAAGGTGGATGGCATGTGTGCAAAGGCCTCAATTATGTTTCAACCTTTTGTTTTATTTTATATTTAACTTTTTTTCCTTTTTGACAATGACTGTGAATGATAAATATTTGCTTAATTGTATATTGGCGATCTGCTGATCTCACTCAGCGCTCATCCTCTGGGCTATCTCGTCCCTCCTTCTGTTTTCAGTACTCCATTTATGTTTTTCTTGCATGTATATGTAAAAGCAGTATTTTACAGGCACTTTACCTTTCCGGTTTTACTCTTTCATTCATAATATTCGTGGATAAAGTATTTCAACAATTTTCTTTAACTTTGTTTAAGGTATGGTACAATAATCAATGGAAAATTTCCCCATTTGTTATTCTTTTGGTTGTTTTTTTTTTAGAGAAAAAAAACAATTAATGACAATTTTAAGAATTCATAAATAATTATTTTATTTAAATAAAGCTGCTTTTTTTGGGTTGACTACTTGAATATGATGGTCACAAGCAATTTTTAAAATTAAAATCTAAGAAGAGAAACAAACAGCGCCCTTAGATTCATGGAGTGTTCAAATATTCCTACTCAATTATTTCCCTTATTCTAATCAAATTACAGTCTGTCAAAACATGCTAATTGGTGTCTAGTTAAATCAAGCTTTCAATTCAGTTAGTTAACAAAGTTGAGATGAGATTAATTCCTGCCCGATTCTTGTGATACAAAATAGCTAGGTGTATAAGATTTGTCCATTGTACACCAACCAGCCTAGAGAAATTTTTTGTCTTTTGTGACATCAATAGAGCTAGGGGTGCTAGATGCGTCACACATGGAACATGCACATAAAAGTTCATACAGCATTATAGTGAGTTCGATGAACTTGTAGGGATTATTCTCTCACCGAAACTCATGTTTATGGCTTCACTACCGTTACATGTGCAAAACATATCATTTTGAGCGTGGTCTTTAAGAAGGCCCCATTTCTATACCGAAGAAATGATGGATTTGCTGTTTAGTTTAATTTCTTTAATCTTTCTAATTATTTTGGATTAGAGAAAATGTTGACGGTGGAATTAAAATTGCTCAAGTTCGCACCCACTTATAACTAACCATGAAAATCCAAGAAATCAAACACCCCCAAACAAGAATTAATAGAAGATGAGAAATAATTATATTACCAGACAAATGAAAAGCTATTGCGAGAGAGACCAAGCACCAGCAAATTTTGACAAGGAATTGGTTTCTGCTTTTGTGTCAATTTTAAGCTTTCTTGCTTTTTTTTTTTTCAGTGTTTTAACGACTTTTGAAGTACTTCCTATTGTTTCCATCTCAAGAATATGAGAAAGTCAGTAACAAACTCTACCAACTTTCATACATGATGTTCTTTCTTTATTTCTTGTTCACCTATTCAATTGGTCATTTGGGTTCTCTATCTCGTGTTAAGCTTTGTCACACTCAGCCTCCATTAATTGACATGCTTTCATTCTCAGCATCTAACGGTTTTGTGACAAACCAAAATAATCTTTTGAGGCCTTGGCTAGATGTTGTTATCAACTCAATCAAAGGCACTATTGAAGATAGAGTGAGAATACTGCTAGAGGAAAACGTTCCACATATCTTTCTTGAGATTTAAGAATTTATAAATTGTACGAATTCGTGTCACCACGAATTCTAAAAGAGACTTGTCCAACCTTTAGCGTGTCCTTTGCTATGTCAAAGCATTTTTATATCGAAGGTTCTCATCCTTGTGAGTGTCCAAAGTAGCTAATCACAGATGCAACTATAAGATAGCATTTAAGTATATATAAACTTGCCATGTTCAAATTGTCTTGTTCTAGACAAATCTAACCCATTCCTTAGACCAAATAAAATTTGTCATCATATTTTTCAATTTGTGAAAGAAATCAGTAACTTAGTTAATATTTAGTTTTTTAATAATTGAATGGACTATATTATTATGAAAATACGTTACATAACAAACAGATCATTAGGAAACCAAATCCTCCATCACATAGTCAAACATCTGAAAAAGCGTCACCTGTGATATTTTGTTTAACATGTGGCGCTATGGTGATCACTCCCTGAAGATGTTAGTCAAAGTGATGATATATATTGATAATTATACATCCAAGTACGTATTCTTGAGTATGACTGCAGGCTTTTGTGTTATAATTCCCCGTTGATAATCCACGTTTCAAATATAGGGAGACAGGCCACCTAATTTTTTCATGAGTATCTCTAACTAAATTCGTGTTGGACCCAATCAAATCACGTTGATATTCTACCCCATTTTATTTGCTACGTACCTAATGGCAGCACTATTAATTGTTTACATTTTTAATGTTAGTTTCTTTCCTATCTATAGCCACTTGAATTAAACAAAAACTATTAGCCTAAATATCCTAACATATAAGCGTTCTTTGAACAACTAGCCACTTATCAAGTTGGAGAAGAAAAGAGTATCAGGGCATACCCTAAAGAGAAAATTAGCCTAACATGTGATCCGGAGCTTAAGAAACAGCCTCTTTAACATTTAATCTTGTATTGGTTAATTATAGATCAAGGCAATATTCAAGTAGCGATAACATTGTAAAACAGAGAGTTTAGTCTAACATAAGAATTCTTGAACAACTAGCCACTTGAAAAGTTAGAGAAAGAAAAGAGGTGAGGGTATACCTAAAGAAAATTAGCCTAACATGAGATCGAGAGCTTAAGAAACAGCCTCTTCCACATATTTAATGCTTAATTATAGATCAATCAAGGCAATATTTCAGTGGCGATAACATTCTAAAACAGAGTTTTAGTCTAAATAAAAGGCAGACGATGTTTTCAGAAGTCATAATTGTTTTTAATGTCTATTACTTTTTCATCAAAGTGATTACCAATCTTTGTAACAAGTGATTTATTTTCTCCAACCACCGAAACAAGAAAAAAAGAAGTCAAATTGGACTAACACAAAATTAATTGCACTTTTCTTCACTTTCCAAACTTAGCTTACAATTAAATAATACACAATCCGAAGTAACAAGAATCACTAGATAAAAACAAAGTGCAATATGTTTGACGCGGCAAGTTTACTTGCACAGAATTACATGTTAGTTTGCTATAGGCAAACCATTTCAGGCCATATGGTAACTTCTTCACAATAAAGATGCACAGGACACAACTTGACTTGGACAGCAAAGGTAAAAACCTTTTTGCTATGCTTTTTAGTTGTGGACCCTTTGAAATGTCGAATACTTTTACAGTAATGAAAAAGTTGAGGATGTAATTGTACGGCGTTAAATGCCAATTAAAGGGAAAAGGAGTAAATTATTCTAAACTCATCTTAATAATTCCTGAACAGTCTCAAAGTAATCATGTTTTGAGAAAATTCAACATCCAAATTGAAGACTTGAGAAGCAAGCATTCAGGAACGTAATTAACTAGTGGGTGCAACAACTTTAATAGGGTTGAATTAAGTTTCTTAAGAGTGCCTCTGACCAATTTGCCATAACAAAGTTTACCTAATCTGCCAACCTGAATGACTCAAGCTCTCTGCTTTGTTCTCCCCTATAAAAGCATCCTCCTCCCACTATCACTTCCATTGCAATTTGCAACCATAACCATCATTGGCACATAGGTATTTATTGCTACACACTAGAAGAATTATGGAAGCTCTCAAGACCCTCTTCTTAGCCATTTTTGTTGTCTTGGCTTCAGCATTGTATTCAGCCAATGCCAAAATCCAGGAGCATGAGTTTGTTGTTCGTTCTCTTTCCCTCACTTTTTTTTCTCTCTCTCTTTCTCTTTCTTGTGTCCCTTTCTTGCCGAGAAAATTAACTTATTGCCATTTGTAACGAGACAGATTCAAGCAACGCCAGTGAAGAGGCTGTGCAACACCCACAGCACCATCACAGTGAATGGACAATTCCCTGGCCCAACATTGGAAGTCAACAATGGTGACACTTTGGTCGTCAAAGTCACTAACAAAGCTCGTTACAATGTGACTATTCACTGGTATCATATCAAAGCAACCTAGAATTTCGGCTTTCACCCTTAAATATACTTTATTAAATGTCATTAATTATTTAAAAAAAAACAGTTATTCGTACAACAAATTCATATATTATATTTTCTATAACATTATTTCTTCCTTTTATCTTTTTCTTATGACGTCAATCATCTTATTTTATATTCTCTCTCTTTTCATCTTTACATTTACTACAAAATTTCTTGTACCAATACAATTTCTCTTTTAAAAGAAATAAGCATTACATAACTTCTATACTTTTGATATATTACTTTTTTGATTAAAAAAAAAAACTTTTTAGTTTTGTATTTTAACATGTGCTCACGGCTCATGGGTATACTTAAAAAAAGTTTCTTTTTAATTTTTTATGCACTTGTGAGAATTAAATGTAACACAGGCCTTAATTGATCTTGTCTCCAAACGATAAGTTATAGAAGGCACGTTATACTCATATATATATTGCATGCTCCATGCATATATATGGAACTTTTAGAAGAAGGAAAAAATGTTTGAGTGACTTAGTTTTTGTTGATCCTTGTTAATTTCTTGTATGTGTTTAGGCATGGAATTCGGCAAATGAGAACAGGATGGGCTGATGGACCAGAATTTGTGACTCAGTGCCCTATTCGTCCCGGAGAAAGTTACACCTATCGTTTTACCATTCAAGGACAAGAAGGAACACTTTGGTGGCATGCTCATAGCTCATGGCTAAGAGCCACTGTTTATGGTGCTTTAATCATTCACCCCAGGGAGGGAGAGGCGTATCCTTTCACTAAGCCAAAGCGCGAGACACCAATTCTTCTTGGTAATGATTGTATTTCACATATATGAATAGAATTGGTAATGATGGCACTAATGAAAACGTGGAGGGGATGATTAAGAAAATGATATTGCTGGATTTGTTGTTTTCATTTTTCCTTGGACAAATATTATGCACATGATGAAGATGGTTTGACGGTGTAAATAATGATTATTATTATTAGGGGAGTGGTGGGACGCAAACCCGATCGATGTTGTGAGACAAGCTACACAAACAGGAGCAGCACCTAATATTTCTGATGCATACACCATCAATGGTCAACCTGGCGATCTTTACAAGTGTTCTACCCAAGGTTTGATTATATTTTACTTTTAATTTAACTCAACAACATGCCACATCTATGTTGGTCGATTAATATATCAATCTACAATTTACAAAGGTTATATTTCATACACATAATTTTTTTTGAAAAAAAAAGGAAATAGTAATTAAAGACAAATTAAACTTCCTGGCAAAAAACATCAAAATTTAAAATCAAACATTTAATTAATATATTTTGATTAGAGGAATGGAAATTGGTATTTTTTGGCAGAGATAACTAGTAAGCAGAGAGATAAAAAAAATATACAGTCAAAATAAGTGACTCCTTTTTTTTTTTTAATGAATAACTTTAAATTTGTGATGAAATTAATATCTTAAAGAGTGCATTGTACCAATTGATTAACAACAATTCATGATTTTGAAATATAACATCTAATACACTAACAAACTCAATATCTTAATGTGATATAAATATTAAAAAAGACACACGCCCCTGTTAAAACAAAATAGCAAATTTTTTTCGGGGGGGGCGGGGGGGGCATGAAAATAAGTATTCTTTGGACAAAAACAAACGATTTTTCAAAGCATCGCCATACAATTTACAACTTGTCTAAGACAAAGCTTTGGAACCAAGAAACAGGGTCACCCCTGCATCATGGAAACTAAGAAAACAGAACATTATTTGTAGTAGAATGATTTCACAAACCCGACATTTATTTTGTTGATGATTGGCAATATTGTAGGCACCAGCATTGTTCCAATAGATTCTGGCGAGACAAACCTCCTAAGAGTGATCAATGCAGCACTCAACCAACCCTTGTTCTTCACAGTGGCCAACCACAAGCTCACAGTGGTTGGTGCCGATGCCTCCTACCTTAAACCCTTCACCACCAACGTCATCATGCTGGGACCAGGCCAAACCACCGATGTCCTCATCCAAGGTGACCAACCACCCACACGCTACTACATGGCCGCACGCGCCTACCAATCCGCGCAAAACGCACCCTTTGACAACACCACCACCACTGCCATTCTCGAATACAAATCAGCCCCGTGTCCCGCGAAAGGCTTGTCCATCAAACCCGTTATGCCGTCTCTCCCAGCCTACAACGACACCAACACAGTCACTGCATTCAGCAAAAGCTTAAGAAGCCCCAGAAAAGTTGAAGTCCCTGCAGAAATTGATGACAATCTTTTCTTCACCATTGGCCTTGGACTCAACAATTGCCCGAAAAATTTCAATGCGAACCAATGCCAGGGACCGAATGGAACGCGTTTCACTGCCAGCATGAACAATGTCTCGTTTGTTCTCCCAAACAACGTTTCAATCTTGCAGGCTCATCACCTTGGAGTGCAAGGAGTGTTCACCACTGATTTTCCTACGCAGCCTCCTGTCAAGTTTGATTACACTGGTAATGTGAGTCGTTCTCTGTGGCAACCTGTTCAAGGGACCAAAGTGACCAAGTTGAAGTTTGGATCGAGGGTGCAGATTGTGTTGCAGGATACTAGCATTGTGACCCCTGAGAACCACCCCATTCACCTTCATGGGTATGATTTCTACATCGTGGCTGAGGGGTTTGGGAATTTTGACCCCAACAAAGATACTTCCAAGTTCAACCTTGTTGATCCACCTATGAGGAACACTGTGGCTGTGCCAGTGAATGGATGGGCAGTTATCAGATTTGTTGCTGACAACCCAGGTTAGCTTAAATCAAAATAGTATTTTGCACCAAAGAGAAATCATTACATGTTTTGGAAGGTCTCGACTTATATCACATGACATGTAATAAAATATTATTAAAAAAAATTATCACATACAAATTAGTCAGGACTACGGTGGACAGATAATAATCTATGACTATTTAATCATTTCTTATGGATTAAAAGTGTAAATGAGTAGAAACCGTAAAACATATTGTAAATTTATTAACTTTTATGATAAAAAAAATTATACTAAATAATTTTTGATTGATAATGTAAAATTTTACATTAGATTGTTAATCATTAGTTTAATCCCAATTTTATGTTTAATGAAATATAATTGGTTGATGTGATCTGTGCAGGAGCTTGGATTATGCATTGTCACTTGGATGTTCACATCGGGTGGGGTTTGGCCACTGTGCTTTTGGTGGATAATGGAGTAGGCCTGTTGCAATCCATTGAGCCCCCTCCTGAGGATCTGCCTCTATGTTAGGATAATCAAAATCAAAATTATTGAATTTGTTACCATAGTTCAGTTCCAAAATTTTCCTAGTTCATTGTTGTTTCCCTGTATAGGAGGTATTTCTCCTTTTGCTTTTATTTTGATGTTCTTTTCATATAGAGATAACCCGGGTTTAAAAGAGACGGTGGTGTGATTTCAACACGGAAGGCCATCTTATATGGTCACAAGCCCGATTGATTAAATTGATGTTGGTTGTTTTCTTCCCATGTGGGTAATGTTATTAAGAAATATGATTTTGACTATGTCTATCCCTATCTTTTCTAAAGCGAAGTGTCTTTTTGTGTGTTTGTGTCAGAAGAGATCAACATAATACAATGTTTAAAAAGAAAACAAAAACACAATTTACTCAATGTCAGATATGAAAGTACTGTGTTTGATGCTGCAATGATCATCAAAGTATAAACTAACATGGTAGGAGTAAGATATTTTCAGAATAAAGTTGGATTTTAAAATGATAAAATTGCAGGAAAAAAAGAATAAACTAAGCACAACATAACTCAAAAAAAACTAAGAATAAATAACACATGCACTTATCTAATTATAAATTGACATCGTTAATTTGTTACTTTTAATTTTTAAAATCATAGTAAGAATAATTTCTTGTTAGTTTGATAGTTAAAATATATTTTTACACTAATAAGTAATAATGTGTCTAATAAATAAATAAACTAAATGGTTTTGGAAAATTAAAACACCACCCATTTTCATCAAAGTAGGACTGAATAGCCTAAACATCATATATTCAAATTTATGAAATAGTAGTAGTTTGAATGATTACAATGATTATTGAGATATAAGCTCTTTTTGTGGTAGACGACCAAATATACTTATAAACGTTTGACTAGGTTGAGGAATGTCAATTGAGGAGTAAGCAATTGACATACCATCTCATTCTAATAGTAAGTATAACAAGTATTTTGGGAAAACATAATGGATGAATTTGTTTTACTTATAAAAGTATCAAGGAATTTTTTAAGAGACCCAAAGGGGAGTTGTTGTTGGTTTTCTGGTCAATTTTTTGTACTTACAAAACACTGTTTGAAGATGTATTAATTGGAGATGTCTACTCTCAGTGTAATGTCTGCAGCTGCATTTGGTGTGTCAGTGGTAGGACTGACACACTTTTATAACTAGGATTTTTTGTACGTCTTTGTAGCTGCATTTCGTACGTCTCTCCAACTGTATTTTGTACAAAAAAATTTGTAACACAGCTTCATTTTGTATGAAATTTTTTGCAAATTTTTTTGTAGTATGCATTTGTTCAATGAATTGCTTTACAATAAAGGTAGAAATCCTCCCTACATGATCTACTTCTAGGAGAATCGGGATGAGAGAGCTTCTCTCACCCTTTTTTTTCGTGGTCTGATTCTTTACTCTTATGAATACTAAATTTTAAGAATGAGTGATTGTTTTTCTCTTACCTTATTGTCCAACCTGAGATCGGATAACTAATGCATTTCACTTTTTAAACAAGGTTCTATGGTTGGTCTGCAACCCTTGGATGCTGAAAGCATCTTTGGGATGATCTTGTAGTTTCTATCGGGTGGAGATGATAAGATTGATCTATGAATTATTTTTTCTTTTGTCACATTTTGCTCAAAGGATTAAAAAGAGATAGTGCATCAAACTGTTCATAAGGGTGAGTTTGATCTTCTTTCCCAAGATCCCAAATGAGGTAGTTTACACGATGCTGCCACATTGGTAAATGCAATGGGGTGATCCGGGAGATGGTTGGAGATGAATCATCCCTGGCACAGAAGATGGTTGTCGAGGTCGAGGTGGCGGAATATCGCGGTTTGTCCCTGTGCTCTAGTCCGTGGTGTTTGATGATCAAGGATGTTGCATTGGCAAATGACAAGACGAAGCTCGCAATTGCTTAGACAAGCATGAACAAATATGATGTAATAGTGTTTTTTGCCACTTTGAGTAAGGTCACTAAGCCACTAATGTAATCTGATTGTGGAGGAGATTATGCTGATTTCCAGCTGTACATGGAGTGGCCATTGATGGTTTCCAGCCTGTTCCAGCCGTCCACCAATTCCAGCCATCACCAGCTGTCCACCAACTTCCAGCTGTGCACTAGTTGTCTGCCACAAATTCTCCAACGTACACCATTCTTCCCCCTATAAATAGAGGTGCAAACCTCACTTGTAAATCATCACTTAGACACA